>BJFM01006427.1:1992-18812 GCA_016586285.1 Arothron firmamentum
TTTGCAGTTGCTGATTCCTCCACTTTAGCCACGGCTCAGATGTAAACCACAAAAACAACCGCCTGCTCTTCAGCCTGCGACACAGGATCCTCAAACTCTGTGTGCTTAATCTGCCTGTGGCACGTGGTTTAGGAAATGCCTGGTAGTCTGGGCTCACACATCCACCGCTTAGGGGAAGTGGAGGCAGAGCACCTTCAGCGTTGACACAGCAGGGCCGCTGATTTCATTAGCGGGTGGACGGAGCAGCTAGAGGACGCGCGTCTGCGTCTCTTCTGTCCGTCCAGGCAGGCTGTCCGGCTGACTGATATCCTGAAGAATTTGCAGATTAGCAGTTGGTTCTATCCAGTCCAGGTTTCACAAAGAGCCTGGGTTCGGATCGTGTCCAAGGCTACGATTACCAGGAGGTTTGGAGACAGATCTGTCCACTATGTCACACTGAGAGTGGATCTGATAAATACGAGTTGCAATTTATTTTTCATACACATATTGAGCGTTCTGGGGCTACTGTGGCATTTAGAAATTCTTTAGTTCTGCCAGCCGAGTGAGCTTTACATCCATGCAGCTTTGCTTAGGAAACCAGAATCTACATTACAGACCGAAGCTGAAGTTTTCCCTGTAATATTTTGTGAGTATTTAGGGTCAGTAGGGGATTTGCTTGCAAAATGGAAACGTGGTTCTCTGGTTCCAGGGACGAAGCCAGGGAAGGGCTTTTAGATGTCTGTTGCGATGGATATTTTTCCCTGTGATCGTGACTGTTGCTCGTTTTTACTATCTGTTTGAGTCTTCGGGTTCACCCACGCCTCCTTTCTGAGATCTGTGGCTGAATTCTGTCCCGAACAGCCCTGTTTTTAAAAGAAAAAGCAGGTTCGGGTTTGGTAAATTTGAATATTTTCAAACTCGCTGCGTAACCGGTTACCAGCGCTGCAGTGTGTATTCTCAAGCCAACTAGTGTGTGTGTGTGTGTGTGTGTGTGTGTGTGTGTGTGTGTGTGTGTGTGTGTGTGTGTGTGTGTGTGTGTGTGTGTGTTGTTGCGTGGGTGTTCTCGTGCTCTGGCGCATGTGCGAATCTGTGTCCAGCCATGGATCGCGGTGGCCAAGCCAGAGAGATTTTCAACAATGTCTGCTGTGCATTTTCAACAAAGACGTTCGATAAACACAATGTGGAGGTCCATAAATCATCCACATGTGTGTGATCTGCGCTCGTGCATAGTCTGCGTTCGAGTGTGTGCGTGTCGCTCCGGGTTCTTGACGCCTGCAGTACTGCGGGCATCCAGAGCTGCTTGTTAAATTACATCTGCACCAAAACCACAGGCCTCTGCACCAGACGAGCTCCTCTTCCAGCCAGCCAGCACGTCAGCCAACAACCAGACGCAGCCCGCAGCGGCGCTGCTCCTCCTATTTACTTTCCTCCTGTTTTTGTTTGCGTTTCTCAATTTTCATGAGTTAAACTTTGGCCAAAGTGTGAGAGGCAAAGCAAAAGCGGGCAGACAAAAACAGGCTGAGGACTAATGGTAAATGTCCAGTTCAGAAAGCTGGGCAAACATTGTGTTAAGTGGCTGAACAAGAAGAATTTAATGCCGGCTGTTAAACGATTCTGACCGACTGCAAGAGCAAAGCGTTAAAACAGACCTGAGCTCGGTGCTGCCAGGGGCCGTCGCAGGACCGCCAAAATGTTGTATCACCATATAGTTTAAAGACTCGGGGTAAACTCTGTTTGAAATGTTTCCAGGAGTTGACGGAAGAGGCCGCACGTCTGCCGCCAATGGATGTCCACCGTTGCTCGAATAAGAATTGAACATGGCCGTCCGCGGGCCGGTCTGCCTCTCAGATCTGACGCTAGCTGTGAATATATTTGGCAGAGGATAATTTGGTCTTTTCTTCTGTGTGGATTCAATCCCACTGAAGCATTTGCCACTGTCAAACATGGATCTGGGAGCAGCAGCTGAGCCACAAGTTAAAATTGAATTACTGGACCTGTTACTCACATTGACCAGACATTGTACTAAGAATATTAAAGGTATCATTTAAGAAAAATGACCACTCTGATTCTTTATAGAATGGCTCATTCATACTGTCTTTGACCTTTTTTCTTCCAGTTTGTCACATGTGAAGGTGGAAGTGTAGGATTCCGGTGACCATGCTGCTGGCTCCTGTCTGTATGCTACTGATGCTGGGGGCTCAAGTGTTTGCTGGAGGTTATCCTCCCATTCCACACATGAAGTACATGCAGCCCATGATGAAAGGCCCCATTGGACCCCCATTCAGAGAGGGCAAGGGCCATTATGTTGGTGAGTAACCTCTGGGAGTGCAGCTGGTGTCATTTCTTAGTTTGCTCTGCATGAATTCTCCAGATACTTAGGTGGTGAGAAGAACTCAGATTGGGGAAAATTATTGTTTTTTGACGAAAATATATCAATATATCCTCTCTAGATAATGTCTGTTACTGATGCCAAATATTTTTTGTAGAATACTCAATATTATTGAAGAATAAATGACAAAAACCATGATCTGAAAATGAAATTGAAGGATTTCTTTGCATCTATAAACATTGTTGAAATGGTAAAATACTGAGAATGAAAGGTGGTTGATAATTTTCGAGAAAATATACAAATATGCATATTTGTATTATCTCTTGCTCAGAATCAAAAACTCCAAACCAGAATAACAATATTTAGATTCTCAATTTTGGCTCTTACAATAAATTACATTTTAAATTAAAATATAAATAAAAATACTTTTGAATCATTGAACGTGCCTGGCAACAACAAAATGTCTCTACTTCCACTTTGTGGTCAAAAAGGAATACTACATGTAAAAAACATCAGACATGCACTTATAAAAAAAAGAAAAAGAAAGAAACAACGGCTAAAATTTTTCTATGGGTCTATGTTATTATAAATGACATTGCTGTATCTCGTGGTAGAAAATTTAATGTAAACTAAGATTTAATCTAAACTGCACAAAAAATAAATAAAGAATTTTTAAAAAAAAATTTGATCACAGAAAACCTCTTTTGTCGACATGTTGAGATGTCTTTCAATGTACCATCAAAGTACAATAATACAAAAAAAAATTTTTTATGTGATGTTACTTTTTCATTAACAATCTTTTAATTTTTAAAAAAGGACGAGATAAATAGATTTCAAGAAAATGTAAATGTATGTGACCACAACCACAGAAAAAGACACAATCACACTACAAAAACAATTGTCACACGAAACACACGACTATAAATGGTTTTTAATAGCGCATTCTTTGCGTTCATTGCCAAAGTTGCGTGCATTCTCAGAAAGCACCACTAGATGGCAGTGACAGCACACATTACATTTTTACAGCGCAAAACGCAGGTTCGAAACTCCTGTGAATGAGCACATGTTGAATACAGGAGGGCTTTAAATCACAGTTGATTAGAAGACTGTATTTGTGCCTTCTGCCTTTCGAAAAAAAAGTAACAAAGATAACTGCTAAAAATGACAGTGATGCCAAGAAGCATCTTATCCTGAATTTACAATTCCAGAAAGTAATTATAGTGAGATAGCTCCTGATATGACATGCTCATTTAGTCCTTAAACTTGCTTTGCATACAAATTTTTCATACATTAATCTACTTTGGCTTTTAAAGGTATGTACGTAATGTACATTTTAAATGCTTAAGTGGTTTTATGGTTCAAATACTTAACAGAAATCATTGAACAAAATTTAAATTTCCTGTTTGTTTGTTTTTTATGAAAGTGTTTTGAAATTATGATGTAAACCTAACATCAAAATCGTTAGAGTTATTTGTGGAGACATGTATTATGGTTCCACCTAAATATTAAGGTTAGGGTCATTATTAAACTGAAAGTTTCTGTCTAAAATCTAGAACTTATTTTACCACCTGTTGGCCACCTGTCTGGATCAAGTTGCCTGTACAGTTTTGTCATTTTTATCTATTTTTGTACTAAAATGCATCAATAAAAATGATCATTTCTTTTTAACAGATATGCCTCCTTTGATGGAAGTAAAGGGGGAACCAGGTCCCCAAGGAAAACCTGGACTAAGAGGTCCTCCTGGCCCACCAGGACCTCAGGGAAAACCTGGACTCGGCAAGCCAGGTCTCAATGGTCAGCAAGGTCCTCCAGGGCCTCCTGGCTTTCCTGGAATGGGTAAGCCCGGACTTCCAGGCCTTCCTGGAAAGATTGGGCCAAAGGGAATGCAAGGATCTAATGGTGAGATTGGACCTCGTGGTGAACCAGGTCTCAGAGGTCTTCCAGGGCAACCTGGCCTGCCTGGCCCTGCTGGCCTTTCTCTTAATGGAAAACCTGGACTTCCAGGCATGAGAGGGGCCCCTGGCATGCGAGGTGAACCAGGAATCAAAGGTGGGCAGGGTCTACCAGGTGAGCCTGGCCTTAAGGGTGAAAACGGAAATGGAAAACCTGGTATTCCGGGTATAAGGGGTCCTCCTGGACTGAAAGGCAGTTCGGGACAACCTGGACTCCCAGGTATAGGTAAACCAGGACCAAAAGGTTTGCCTGGAGTACCAGGTCTTAAAGGTGACCAAGGACTTCCAGGAAATCAAGGACAACCTGGAGAGCCTGGGGCCCCAGGTTTACAAGGACTTCCAGGGCCAGTTGCAGTTGGAAAACCTGGTGTAGATGGTCAGCCTGGAGCACCAGGCCCATTCGGTCCAAAAGGTGAGCCAGGAGTAAGAGGTTCTCCAGGATTTCCTGGTAGTCCTGGCTATGGAAAACCTGGTCTGACTGGACCTAAAGGAGACAAAGGTCATGGTGGGCTGCCTGGCCTCCCTGGAGACAAAGGAGAAGAAGGAATGATGGGACCAACTGGTGAACCAGGAGGTGATGGACAACCGGGACCTCCAGGACTTCAAGGCCCAATGGGACTCCCAGGAAAACATGGAATGCCAGGATTAAAAGGAGAACTGGGGCCACAGGGGCCTCCAGGATTACCAGGTCTCAGAGGTGATCAAGGTGCCAGTGGAGTTCCTGGAAAGAATGGCATGCCTGGAGAGAAAGGCCTTCCTGGGCCTAATGGCTCAATTGGAAAACCTGGACCAAAAGGAGAGGCAGGGCACATTGGCCTACCTGGGAATCCAGGGTTGATGGGTCCTTCAGGTCCTAAAGGCGAACCTGGGTTTATAGGAACTCCAGGTCCCAGGGGACAGTCAGGGATTCCTGGTCTACAGGGGCCCATGGGACCAATGGGTCCACAGGGTGCCCCAGGCCCAAAGGGTGAATCAGGACTTATCGGGCCTCCAGGTATTGGTAAACAAGGAGAAAAGGGAGAAATGGGTCCCCAAGGTCCTCAGGGGAAACAAGGCCCTGCCGGTCTTAATGGAAATGCAGGCCTTCCTGGGCCTCCAGGCCCCCCAGGTCCTCCAGGAAATGGTCAAACAGTTGTTGCTGGGCCAACAGATTCACAGTTAGAAGGAGGTGAAGTTCCAGGGGACAGAAAGGGGCCTGTCTACACTCAAGTTCCACTCTCTGCCTCTGTGGCCCCAGCCTTCACTGCCATCCTTACCACACCATTCCCTCCCTCTGCCATGCCAATCAAATTCGACAGGACCCTGTACAATGGGCAAAATGCCTACAGCCCTGCCACTGGCATGTTCACAGCTCCTTTATCTGGTGTCTACTATTTTGCATACCACATGCATGTAAAGGGAACTAGCCTGTGGGTGGCTCTGTATAAAAACAATGTTCCAGCCACTTACACCTATGATGAGTACAAGAAAGGCTACATGGACCAGGCTTCCGGAAGTGCTGTCTTAGAGCTGAAGGAGGGTGATCAGGTATGGGTCCAGATGCCTTCAGATCAAGCAAATGGCCTTTATTCCACCGAGTACATCCACTCCTCCTTTTCAGGCTTCCTTCTCTGCCCCACATAACCCTCCCCTTACTTCAAATATGTCCCTTTATGAGCACCTCGGAGCAGCCTGAAACCTAAAATACCTACAGCCTTTATAGAGATACAACTGATTGTTCATCTTCTCCTCATCATCTGTAGCTGTCTCGCAATCAAAAACTTAAAAAAAAAAAAAAAAAAACAGAAAAAAAGAAGAAACCTTGTGAATGAACCTTGGAACGTTTAAAGGCAGGGGAAGGAATTTCATACTGTGTTCTTTATTTGGCGTCCTTCAAGTGTGTGTTTTGGGTTAGGGGTGTATTTTATGTTGTGTTTTTAGCCGATATTATTTTAATTATTATAATGTCATAATTTCTGTTATTATTTTGTCCTTGATGTCTTTGCTGTTGTATTGGATTCAAAGTAATGAGTGCCTTCCTTTGTAATGTGCCAGTACCAGACCTCCCCGTGTGACTGCACATAAAGCCAAAAAAAAAAGAAAAAAAGAAACAACATCCCCAGACCCTTAAGGGTTATTGATTCCTCCGGCCACAGTCCTACTTCTCTCACAATTCTTGGATTCAAACCTTATTATGATTATTTGGCATCAGAACCTTTTTTCTGATTCTTTATGGATTCATCAACCATCTGATCAAAATGATGGACCTATACGTCATCCCAGCATTACACTGGATCTTCATGCCCATTATGAAGCAGATCCTTAACAATTCGACTTTTGACCGGCTGGATTAATGACCTGTTTCCTTGTATCAGTCATGAGGAGTGCAGAGTCCATCATCAGGCCACAAGTATCTTCCTCAGATGTTGCGAACGAAAAAATTGATAGATTTTTTTTAAAAATTCTTCTCTCAGAGCCCTTTTGTATGCGACCTCATGGGCAATAAGAGGTGGTTTGATTTAATTTATCTATGAATTCCTTAACTATTATGTCAGAAGTTGTTACGTTGTTGGTTGGCTCTAGCCACAGCTTAAAGGACAACGGAATAAAAAAAAAAAAAAAATCTATTTGCATTTAAACCATTACTAAGTGAAGGGACCTGAGGCCCACAGGTTGTGAAATGCGCTTATATAACGTTTAACGAAACTCTGCCAGATTTCTGTGGGAGGTGGGTCGAGGTGATAGCTGTATATTTACTCGTTTCTGGCGGATGAGGCATTAAAGATACATGCTATGTGTTTGCGTGTGCTTATGTTTCTTAGTTCTATCTGTCAATGACTGTGTCTGTAGGTCTTATTCTAGATTCTCTTCTGGTCAGTGCTTAAGACACAAAAACACCTAAGTTGATCCAGTTGCAAAATCATTGGAAGAATTCACAGGCCTGTCAATGTCTTATGTGAAATTTGACCCCAGGATGTTTCAGCACCTGTCCTTGAAAACAAAGTGAACCCGGTTACATTTTTTTTTTTTTAAAAGCAATGATTAATTCAAGAAATAATAAATAGAATACAGAGAAAAACTGAGATGAAACCTTTATAACGGAATAAAAAGACATTTATTACTTGACAATTTTAGGCTTTTTTTTAATGTAATGGAGTGCAATAACTCATGCACAGTAAAATCCAACTTAGATTGGTGCAAGATCTTTTTAAAGTGATCTCCACATGCTGTGAGTCTACAAGACAGATCAAGGCTTGTAGGTTTTCGTTTCTGCTGCCTTTCCCCCCCTTTTTCAGACATTTATTATATGTGGCCATTACATGTTTTTATGTTTCAGACAATGTCACTTGCTTTGCAGAGTGTGCAAATTATTTAACAAGTGTCAGTATGATCTATTTACCGTCTAAATCACATTTTGCATTGAAGTGTCTATTTTCTAAAAAGATAGAGATAAAATAAATAAATGTTTAAAAAGCTTGCTTCGGTTCTTAAGGGATATTTGTTTGCTCTAGTTTCAGTGAAGACAAATGGCCATTCCCATTTGCACATGAAATTAATGAAGATGTATTTATACATTTATTATAATTTAATAGGGATGCCAAAACCGACCACCGAAGCCTAGAACGTATAAATGATATTTAACAGCATTGATGAGTTATTGGTATTTACGACATGTAGTTAGCATTCTAGTATTGTTTGTGAAGGATTGTGGATTTTTATTTTCTATCTGCATAATGTTCTGTGTATCAGCATATAGGTTATTTGTCAAACAAGGCTATGGCATGCACTCTGCAATAGATCTTGGGCATAAAAATGCACTCCTATTGACTGAAAAGGTTTGTTCTGCTTATGCAAAATCTACAGTACTTGATTGTATTGATAACACATCAATAAAATCTATCTTTTATATTGGTGTCAGCCTCCTGTTTGCTGCTACTGCATCTTTGGAGCACAGATTGGAGCAAATCAGTCTGTCTGTCTGTCTGTCTGTCTGTCTGTCTGTCTGTCTGTCTGTCTGTCTATCTATCTATCTATCTATCTATCTATCTATCTCTCTATCTATCTATCTATCTATCTATCTATCTATCTATCTATCGAAATAATGTACAAAAGGCGAAATGTGACTGGCTTTAGACTTTTCATTAATCAATGTAGTAAACAAACCCATGAGAGCGAGGGCAGGTTATTTTCTGGAACTGTCGTCACGATGGTGAGCTGTCATCGTGCACCCGGATTCTTCTTACGTTGCTCTGACGCCAGCCACACCAAGATGCGTTCGTGTGCATGCCATTGGCTGGGGAATCAGCACGCCGCACGGAATTGCGCTTTGTTTGGAATAGCAGCGGCTAAATCAATTCATCCGCTGCTGTCTGCCGTCAACAGTGATATCTGATGTAAAGCCCACCACAGTAAGAAGGCAGGGAGAAGCGAAATAATAAAGATTTCATCTGTCAGGAATAAATAAAAGAAGTGTTGTGTCTTATATTTGGGGATTTTCATTAGACTTTTTAAATTCCCTTTAAAAAGTTTGAGTCGGGGATTATAACGTGTTATTTTGCTTTCCAAATGTAACACATTTCCGCTTTAAATGACACTTAAGCAGCGCGCACACAGCTGCTGTTGGCGTGAATTTCCTACGCTTCTGAAGGCGTCAACAGACTGGGGAAACTCCTCCCCTAGAACAGTTCCCGACCTCCGACGAGCTTTCAGGCTGCCACATTGAAGAGGAACAAAAAGGCGACCTGGCAGCGCTTTCTACACTCCCTCCACTTTTTCTGGGTAGTCACGGGATTTCAATGTTCAGCCTGCTCTTTGTAAGTAACCAAAACTGATTTTAATTAAGCTTGTCTTTTAGGACTTGTTTCTGACAAAATAGTTTTCTATTGCAGCACTGTAGACGCGCGCAAAAGTCCGATCTAAAGTAGCACAGTGCAAGGCAATTGAAGTAAGTCACACGAGTGGTTTTTCTGAGAATATGCTCCAGTAAATAGCCACGTTTTAGAAAGCTTGTTTTATATTGGATACGTATTCTGTTGGAACCCACATTTACGTGTTGTTTTCAACGCTCATCGGTCAATCTATCACCCCTAACTATAGTCTGGGTAGTTATTCTTGCTGTTGTGAGGCTTCGAATGTCTTTTAAGGGAGTTTCTACATGGTGCGGACAAATGCAAAGTTACGAGGTTAAGGTAGCTTGCTACTAGCTAATGTAGCCACGTTAGCCTACTGCTAGGGCTAAGGCTATTTCCTGACTGAGCGGAAGCAAATTTATTGCAGATCTTTGGGTCGGAGGCTTTTTGTTTTGAAGAAACACACGATTATTCCCCCTTTACAACAGTGTGGCTGTTTTAACGGAGTATCGATTGATTTTGATTTATTCCAACTACGTTATTCTTTGCTGCTCCATATGGTCTTGATATTCAGTTAGCATTTTAGTTGGACAGCATAGCTTAAGGTTAACTGAGATCACTCAGCGTTTTAACGACCTTGTAGATTAGTGTAAACATTGGTAGTGTAACCAAGATGTCTTCTTTCTAGCTTGACTTTTTATTTTTGTTCACGTGTTGGTTACAGGCGTCTGTGGTTGTGAAGCTGTACAAGAAATAATGTTCGATCGCTCTTGAGCTAACAGTCTTCCGCCCTTTGTGCATTAACTTAACCCAGAGATTGGACTATTTTGTATATCTGACATATATTTTATACATAATATGTACAGTGTACGATTACACACTTTCTTTATTACATTTAAAATGGCATATTCCAACAACATAAATGGCATTGAGTAATCAGTCACTAAGTCATTATTTAAAAAAAAACAACAACAACAAAACTTGGAATAAATATTGTCATTTACTGTTGTCTGTAATTTAACTCCTGCCTAGTTTCCCAAAGCAGAAAGTTCACATTCAGCCATGCTGGGCGAAGTGAAATAAAGAATTGCACTCTGGGAGGAAGTTGAGTTAAGCAGCTGTGACACCAAAGGCCGCAGCACATTCCCATGGCTCTCAGTTTTCAATTTATGACCTTCCAATAGTTTTGGTCTTTTTCTTTTGATAATAAATCTGAGGGGACAGCCGGCACAAACCAGCAGCTTAGAACACTGATTACTCATTGACTCATCCATCCACGTGAGAGGATGAGTCAATGAGTGACTGGGTTAACAGGTAAGCTAATTATACCTTCCTATGCGAGTCACTCCAGAGTGACCTAAATGGAGTGAGCAGTATTATCCAGTTGGGGAAAAGACATACTACAGAAACGATATGAGGTCACGACCAAAACAGTCATTTTATTTAATTTGATTGTTTGACAATTTAGAAACGAGAGCAAAATGAGTTTTTATGCTCCATTTGCATTTTAATCTAGAAGTAGGGTGGCCATGTTAGTGTGTGACCTGCTTTATATTATGTTATATCTCCACGATGCGTGATGTGCATTCTATACTGATTCCCAGGTCTCTCTACAGCCCATGGAGGCACAGGGAGGATCTGAGTATGAAAGGGTAGGATTGGAGGGGCCCAGCTTAACAGATTTGGCCAATTTCAAATGATTCCCCCTGGTGTAAGCCTGTTTGTACCGTGTGCTTGCTTCTTAATATCCCCGTGTTATGATCAGACCAAAGCTGAAGTCAGGATTATGTCGCCAAGCACCCCATTTCAAGCAGTAACTGAAAAGCTGTATATAATTTTGCATGTGTAGCTGCTGGTTAATGAATCGAATCCTGGCCAGAACAGCGTCATCACCAGAGCTGGAATAAAGCACAGGCGCACGCTGTGGACCACTGGCAGCGCCTGACAGATTGTCTCCCCTTTAGGCTGCCTGCTGCAGCTATAGCAACAGGTAGGGGTGGGATCTGGGTTTGTTGTGTGTTTACGGCTTCCGTCTGTGTAGATACGGCTGCCATAGCTACATTTTAAAGGACAAAACAGTGCCTTTTCTCCAGTGTATTGGAATAAACATTGAAGGGCTCTTGTTTGTGGGCATAACTACCCGAACTTATCAATACAGAGATAAATTAGTTGATTTCATTTCCATAAAAAGAGCAAAGTTTACTGCTAACCTGACTTTTCTGCCTGTGCTTGTCATTTGAGGTTGGATTTTTCTTAATGCGTTTAAGCAGCTTTCATGACTTCATACCTGAAACTAATTCTTGGGCCACATGGTGCAGTTCAGATCAGTTTCTGCAGACAGTAAGACGTCTATTATGAGCCCAGCTTTGTCCTCAGCTTAAACAGAGTAGTATTGCTCTTTTTCTGATCTCTCTACAAAGGACTGAAAAGTTCCCCACTGGGTCAGTTGTTGCTTCTGCTGGGAAAGTTGTTGATATAGCAACAGTCATCCCCTGATGCTACTGGTAGAAGGCCAAGTTAGTTTCCAAATGTCAGAAGAATTAATGTTGCAGAGGGAAACTACAGCTCCTGCCAGACATAAGCTGACATTTATCTATCAGTCCGTCTTCGGCTTAGTGTCAGACATCTTTAGTGAATTGTTTGAAATAGTGAGCTTTAGGTCAGTACAGTTAATACTTTAAACTGGTAATCTGTAGTTTACTGCTAAAGTAAACCACTCTCTTTGACTACTACATCCAAACAACCTGTTGCTGTAGCTGTAAACCATTTTACCCAACTAAAGACTAAAGTAGAAATTCACTAAGTTCAGGAACACACCTGTGACAGCTCTTCCCCTAAGTTAAGGTTAGCATGTTGCTCTCACTCCGTCCCCTAATTCTTGTAAATAAAATTGCCCAATTTAGCTACAAAGCAGAAGCCGCTCTCTGTGTTGTTGTCGGCGCTTTGATTGGCAACAATCCGCAGCAGCATTTGCGTACCGACTGGCTTGTCCGTCTGTTTGCCTCCGCTCCAAAGTACAGTATGTCCAGACAGCTCTCCTGCTAGTTCCTTATCAACCAGACCTAGTCACAGCGTTACCACGCACGCTGTCGACGTTCACACAAGTTGTCACAAACTGTTGCAAAAATGCCAGAACAGAAGCAACGTGCACCGCTGTTCTCAGGGAAGCTCTGGCAGAGCCGGAGTCTTACACTCGTGGTCCTGACAGTCACATGGACGCTACAGTTCTGTAGAATGATTTGAGAAAAATTAATAGCCTGCCTTGTGACAGGTTACCTAAACTTTGGTTTCATTGCAACATCGCATCCCCGGTTGTTCTGAATGGACGAATTTCTCTGGGTGTTAAGTAATCCATTCACCATTTCGGAAAATGTTCACACAACCCAGACTTTGAGCTTAAATATTTTTTATGACATCTAAATATAGTGTCAACATTGCTCTTATTTATACACGAGACCCAAAACGGCTGAAATGCAGCTCCCTCCTCTTCCTCGGTCCCTGCTTGCTCCAGACACTCATCCTCAGGCGCTATCGTCACGTTGATCGTCACACCATTTATCTGCACTCGCTCAGGGGCCGCAAAGCAGGTTGATAAGTGGGCTTTGCTGTGTGCTGGCGCACACGTCGTGGGGTGTTGGCTCTTTCATGGAAATAGGGTGGGTTATCTATTCTTTCCTTTGGGCCGTAGGCTGTTTTGCATGGATACAAGAATCCAGAACAACAAGTACTCAATGGGAAGGTTGGCTTAAGGACGTTGCAGAGATCACCAAAGGTGATGAAGGTGAATAGGCTGGGGTGTCCGCTTACTGAAATGTCATAAACTCTGACAAGAGTGATGTTAACCGTGCAGCAGAATGTTGGTCACAAGAAAAAACCAACACCAAAAACTGGTGTTGGTCATTTTCTCCGAAGAGTGTTTAGAGTCAGCAGAAATGGGTTCATCTGGTTTCTGAGACCACATTCTCAGAAAGTGAAAGCCGTGTTATAATCCAGTCAGTAGAGCATGAAATCACATAGCATGTATAACAATTTCACTTTTTTTTGGGAAAAATGTAGCATTATTATTGGGATGTGTAGCATTATTCAATTAAAAGAATTTTTTTTTTTTCCCTTACATATGTCATTACTGTCATGTCCCAACCTGCCTGGGGTGTGTTATGGTTGTTCAGCTAGAAAGACAGCATAAAGTTTACTCAAAGGGCTTGTCGTTTTAACGTGCAAAAGCTACACTGGTTGTCACAGGCCGTGCAGCAAGTCTTGTCAATGTAGTCCTGCATCTTTTACATATTCTGTGAATGCCGTTTATTATAAATTGTCTGCAAATCAGATTAAAGGAAGGGCACATCAGGTGGCAACCACATTCAAGAATGTCAGAAGAACAAATGGTGAAAGTGCTGTTGAGTTGTAGATGTCTGACATGAGATGAACGTGGGGAGAACATCACCGTGGATGAGCTACATTGTTCTGTTTGAATAGGAAGCGGTGACTCGGGGATATTTGCTAATATGTCAAATTGTATCCGCTCACTCAATTTCCCCTCAGCCTTTAAATGTAAAAGCAACCTTATGAACACCTTTAACCCCTCGTTGGAATTCTTGCTGCTTGACACTTGTGTTTTCAAGCAAGAATAATGGCAGAGGGAGGTTTTACATACTCCTTTATCTGTACAGTATGTGGTGTTTGCTGAAGGGTGTGATGACACGTTGGTATACCCTACCGCTCCTAACTTAATTGTTGGTATGTTATTATATATATATATATATATATATATATAATAACATACCAACAATTTTTTGAAGATAAAATAGTTTCCCTAGATACACTGGTTTAACTATGAGTCTCTTAACAGGGAAATAGAGGTGAAACTATATAGAATACAGCGCGGTTTCAGGTGAAGGCTGCGCTAACAGCACAAGAAGATCTTTGACATCACTGAAGAGAACCAGCTGTACCAGCAGGGAGGAGCAATCCCCTCATATCTCCCTGATAATTTGGGAAAACCCTTCATTTGTGCATTTGTTATCAAAGTTTTATTCTCCTCCTTTCAAGTCACCAATTTCTCAAGTTACTCTCCAACTACTATATTTGAGTTTAGCATTTATTTTAGTCGACACTAAGTGAAATGTCTCAAAACGAAAAGTGTTTTGCCCAGTTCTACAAACCGGTGCTGCTGGTGGTGTTATGTAAGACTTTCCTGGAAACATGTATTGGTTTTGAGAGTAAAAGGGGAACTCTGTACTTCATGTAACACGCAGGCGAGATATGACTGTCGGAGCCTCGACTCAAAGGAGTTTAAGAACTCTCCTGCCACTTTTGGGCAGCACAGTCTGGTCGTGCCCAGTCTGGTTCCAGACAAAACAGCAAGGCTTCGGCACAACCTCAGACCACCAGACAGACGCTCACACCTCACACCTTTCACGGTGAAGAGGACATTTCAGACGTGACACATTTAGCCATCACCCACCTTTCCAGTCTGTGTTTTCAGCGCCTGGACATCTTGGCTCATGCACTTGTTTGAGAGTGCATGTGTTTTTCTTTCTTATTTTAGAACCATCCCCTCGCCCTTGTGACAGTTCTGCTGCTCAGCCCAGCTTGTGACTGCCATCAGACCTTCCCACATGGTGAACATAGCTCACATTGTTGAAAGTGTGAGCTTGATGGGTCTGACCTGCTAACTAATGATAAAAGAATGGAAATTAGATTAGAAAATTAGAATTTTTTTTAAACGCCTACTTTCAAATCCTTTTTAATTAGGGCTTTGCATATTGTTTTATGGTTATTTTGAGTTGTATGTTTTTGGCTGGAAACTTTTAGTTTGCTATTAAATTTGATTCTACTATACCAAAATTCAGAAATGCTGAGTTAAGTTTCAAGGTACCTTTGAACCCGTTCCTGTTCTTTATGTTCCTTTAATCAGCTGTTTATATTTGCGTGTCCCTTTCTGTCCCGAGATACTGCTCTTTATCAACTCGCAACCTCTTTCACACTTCCTATTGCTTCATGTTTTCATCTTTTCTTTTTCCTCTGTCACTGTAAGAGTTCTAGGAGAGGCCACGTGACTGGGCAGGTTTTACCTATGACCCACTCACTTGGTACCTCCCCGCCCTAAACACCGTTGACCTGAATATGAACCTCTATGAGGAATTAAAAATATAGATCTCACAGAGTGGTTGTCATTGTTTTCTAGATAGGTATATAATAATATTGCAGACTCTAGCTGATAGTTTAAAACCTCCTGCATATACTCTGTGTTTTTTCAAGTGCACTCATGTACGTGTGTATGCATAATTAGTTGTCTCTAATTTGTTAACTGATCAATGGTGACACAGGCAGCCATATTTGCATGCATTTGCACTGTCGAGGGCAGACTGACTGCTACCACAGGTCACCATCAGATTTCAACACACCAAATCAAGGCCAAAATTTTATCAGCTTCCAGCAGATTTGGTTGTGTCATCTTAAAATAACCATTTGAACCAGTCAGCTTGACATGTGTTTCAATACTTTCGTTTGCTTTAAGCTGAATGCTTTATTGTACTGAACAGGGTTTGTACATTTGGGGGGGTGGGGGTGGGGGGGCTGGAAAGTCAATGAGTTTGAAAATGTTATTTTCTGGGCAAGATGCAGATCCACATGAAAGACAACATGCTCCAACAGTTAAGCTCACATTGATGGCAGGAAGCTGCTCCTTTAACAATATTTGGCTGCACACACGGAAGTATAAATGATGGCTGGAGAAGACGGAGGACAAAGGCAAAGCTAAATGGGTCATATGCGATAAGACGTTTGATATCTCTAATACTGGGAGGCAGCACTGCCCAGCCATGCTAAAGCAGCAAATCACCACACTGCTGTGGCTGTCCGGGAAGCTAGCACCATCAAGGGGTTTTCCAACCCCAGACAGTCCCCCCAGATGGCCACTGTGACACTGGCTGTTTGCAGCAGTACTGCCACCTCGTCCTTGAAACAAAGGACTCCTTCCTTTGTTGGGGGGCGGGGGTGACATCTTAATTTGAACTTTGATATAATGTTTTTGCTTTGATGTAGAGTATGTGCACTTTGATGTAGAGTATGTGCACTTTGATGTAGAGTATGTGCACTTTGATGTAGAGTATGTGCACTTTGATGTAGAGTATGTGCACTTTGATGTGGCATTTGTGCGCTTTGATGTAAAGTTAATGTACCATGATGTGCAGTATATCTGTTAGCTACTGATATGAATACCAGTGTTTACAGGATACTTTCCAATGTCAATCCAGACCAGTCCTTCACAGTATGTTACTGACTCTTTGGCTTTAGAATTCAATTTTCTCCAAAATTGGTTCTCTCTTTTTTTTTCCTCACATTTCCACTGTGGTAATTTTGTATGTTGATTTTTTTTTTTTTTTTTTGAGGTCATGTATAGTGGAAACTTGCTACAAATTAATGGGAAAATTGTTGCTGTAAATGTTTATGAACCCTGAATGAAGTTGGTCTGAGGATCTTTGCATTCTTTTGTTTGTCTGTAAACTGTAGAATAAAATTTAAAAGTTGTATTTTGTGCCCTTGCTTTGCTTCCGGGCATAACTTTCAAAAGTGATGACACACTGTGATCAAAAGTGTGACCCACTGTCACATCCTGGCGCCTCCATAGGCACACTGTTCAATTTGTTTGGCTGTTGAAAAGTTGCATTTTGGGGGATATATATATATATATGTATGTATGTATATATATATATATATATGTATGTA
>BJFM01006431.1:0-10596 GCA_016586285.1 Arothron firmamentum
GCAGACCCTGCCGCCAGGAACAGAGGGCACGTTTCCAGCGCTGTCCTCGGGACTGGCACGGAAACCGGGGTTTCTATAATTTTCTATAATGATTAATGAGGTGTTTAGTGAATTAGAAGAGAGGGATGGGGTTTTCACTTTTTGCAGATGATGGAGCTATCTGGAACAGGGGGAAGAATTTTACAGTTCACTGTAAGCAAACTACAAGAGGCTATTAATAAAAAGAATGAAGAATGGTCATATAAATGGGGATTTAGGTTTTCAATTGAGAAGACAAAGGCAATGTTTTTTTACTAGGAAAATAATTGGAAGGGAAATCAAACTGGAATTTTCTAAGCAAACATTGGAAAGGGTAAAAGAGTTTAAATTTTTAGGGCTATCGTTTGACGAAAGATTGACATGGGCTGTACATATCCAAAAAGTAATAAACAAATGTAAAAAAGTTTTAAATATTATGAGGTGTCTGGTTGGTACTGAGTGGGGGGCAGACAGAGTGTCACTTGATATATTGAGGACTAATACGGTCTTTCCTGGATTATGGAAGTGTGGCATATGGGTCAGCAGCAAACACATCTCTCCAAAGGCTAAACAGAATCCAACATCAGGCAATGAGAATCTGTACAGGAGCATTCAGAAGTACCCCAATTGTGGCTTTGCAAGTAGTAATGGGGGAGTTGCCCCTCCAATTCAGGGACTGCAACTATCCATAAATTACTGGGTTAATCTACACGGGCATGGACAAGATCACTCCACTCAGTATGTGCTAAAGCCTTGCTGGGAAAAAGGGAAAAGGGACACAAAAAGCTTTGGCTGGACAGTGGCAGAGAAGGCAAGAGAGTTGGCAATAGACTTACTAAGAGTGAGCCCAACAGTGCCGTTATCAGCAGTTCCCCCATGGTTACTGGTGGAATCAAAAGTCAATCTAACTCTTCTAGGGAAAAATAATAAGAGAAGTACTCAAAAGTATATAGACAGCTACCATGGCTATTTACAAATATATACAGACACATCCAAAAGTTCAGCACATAGATTAGGGGTAGGATGTGTCATTCCGGAATTAACTGTCAAAATAACAAAAAAGGTCAATATGGGGATTTCAGTTGATACAGGGAAAATGTTGGCAATATTGTTAGCACTACATTAGGTAGAGGAGGTGAAACCACTGAGAGCAATAATCTGCTTGGTCTCCAATTCATCATTAGTCACTTCACAGCACAGTCATTCAGAAAGAAGGAAAGACATCCTGATAGAAATACAGCAAGCTCCGCTCAGAGTCCAGATGATGGGCCGATCAGTAGTGTTCATATGGGTACCAGCACACAGCGGAGTAATTGGGAATGAGATGGCAGACAAGAAAGCAAAAGAGGTGACAAAGAACGCTAACCTTGATCTAGTCTAGACTCATCTCAGCAAAACAGAAGTAAGGGATATTGTCAAACAGAGAATAAAGGAAAGGTGAAAGCAGTGGGATGAAGAAAGGAAAAGAAAGGAAAGAAAACATTATATAGCTTAGGGGAAACATGCAACGGGTAGGTGTAGCTGCTCGAAGTTTGAAACGGTGGAGCACATTTTATTTGAGTGTAAGAAGTATGAAGATGAAAGGAGGAATTTGGTCAAAAAGCTTAAGAGCATTAAAAACCAACTAAGTGTAGAAATTCTGAGACTTAAATCAGAAAGGAAGGAGTTCCAAATATTATTTTGGTATCTAAGGAAAATAAAAGCCCTGAGTGAGATATAGTTTTGTTTTTGTTTTTTTGTTTTGTCTTTTTCCTTAGATTGGGTAATGCACCAGGTTGTTGTGTGGCAATCGCCATGATAATCCACAAAGAAGAAGATCAGGCTCTCTCCTCAGCATAAGGTTTAGCTGTGTCCTCTGGATTTATTGCTCATGTGAGTTTCTGTCCACGGTTCCAGGATTGCCACGTTCCCAGGGAGGAAGTTGAGTTCTGGTTTGGATACCCTGCAATGGAGCACCCCCGAAAGTTTTGAACTTTGAGTTTGTGAGGAACACTTTTTCCTCCAGTTGGAGCGTTTTCTGTTTTTCCTCTTTCTACACCCAATAAAGGGTTTCCTTTCTTGGAGCACCTGCTAGTGTCCCCTCAGGGGAGACAAATATATACTGAGGAGAGATAGATATGTGCCCTACAACCACCCGAGGGTGACTGACTCAGCAGGGGTTCAGCCAGGATATGAAACCGGGAGGAGCGAGAGGTATTACCCAACGTGGAGCCCACACCACTACAGGGAGGTCAGGAGGCCACGAAAGGACATGTGGAAAGATTAGAGAGACGACTACAGATAGAGCAGGAGAAGCGAGAGAGATACAGATGGTAATCTGGGCGTACAGCCAAGGCAGTTGGAATACAAGGTTGGGTCACTACGACCTTAAATGTGAATTCTGATCATGAGGGGTAATGATGCTCTGCCAATGTTTTTTTTCCATGGTTTTATTCTGCCAACCTGTTCTTTTCTATGTTTTTATTTCAAAGTTATTAAGTAATGAGTTTGAGTTTTATTCTATTCCTAATCCATTTTATGTAGTGTGATAGTATGTTATCATTGATGTAACAATGAGGTATTGGCCTTGCTATGTTTTCTCATTTAATATGGGTTTAAGAATTTAAGAGTGGTTATGTATCAGTTGTTAAATGATGAAAATCTTGTTAATTTGTTTGCTCCCAGTGTATGTAAAAGCACAAATTGCGATTTGAAAGAAGTTTGTTTGACAAATGTCATGATGCTGAAGGTTTTAAATTCATTCAGCATTGTGTGTTTTTTTATTCTGTAAAGGTTTTAATTGTTAATAGTGATACATTAAAACATTCTAAAGTGTTGTTGTGACTTATGACTGTTAGCTGCTCGTGGTTTATATATAGCTGACGTGTAACAACTTTAGACTGCTTAGTCTGTTTAAGGTTGAATGAGATGACTAAAATGTTTAGAAATTATTAGTATGGGTAAATAACATGATTAGTATATCAACAAGGTTGAGTACATTGGGTGTCTGTGTTTGAAAAGCAATGAAGTAATCATAACTAAATATGGTGAAAAGGAGAGATGAGACGAGCCAAGTGTAACCAATGAAAGTTGGGGGGATGTCCTGTAGGATGGGGGCAGTGAATCGGGTATAAAGATGACTGCACAGCCGTGTTCGGGGTCCTTTCTGCACATACATGACATTATCACTTTCCGGGCTGGATAGCATAGACAAAGCAAGACGATTATGCTGGGTTGGCTAGAGATTGTGCTATTGAGCACCAATGATTGAACTTAGAACAATGCTTAAGAATTGTGCAGTGTATTGAGAATATTCAGTACCCTTCCCTCTTGTGGTTCTGGAAGGCAACAGCCTGAGCTGTAACCTTTTGATGGGTGTTTTCAGATGCGTCTAAGTAAAGTTCCTGTCTGCACGTTGAGTCCGGTCTCCGTCTGGTTATTGATCCCTTCCCAATATATTACAGTTTGGCGCCGAGGATGGGATACTAAAATAAAGTATCTCGGAAGACGAGAGACATAAAGTTGCAACCGGCAGATAAAAAGAAAAGAAAATAGTAGCACCAACGTGAGTGGGCTAACAAACAAGCTAACTAGTTAACGTGACTGCATGTGATTATCAACGTGACGGACTACAGCCATGTCCCTAATTGGAAGCATATCGGAATACCGAGAGGGTAAGGAAGATTTTGAATCTTACTTAGAGAGACTGGAACAGTGGATGGCTGCGAATACTGTGGCAGATGAAAAGAAAGTCAGTGTTTTCCTGTTGCTAATTGGAGCGGATGCCTACAAACTTTTGAAAAGTTTACTTCTGCCAGATAAGCCAAGTACGAAAAGTTATGTGCAACTCACCAAGACACTCAGCGACCATTACAAGCCCAAGCCACTTGTCATAATGGAGAGGTTTAGATTTCAGAAGAGAAATCAACAAGAGAATGAATCAGTGAGTGACTTTGTTGTAGCTTTGAAACAGCTGTCTACCAACTGTGAATTTGGTGCTCACTTGGATGATGCCCTAAGTGATAGGTTTGTCAATGGACTGAGATCAGAAGCAATACAGAAAAAAATTACTGGCAGAGTCAAATGTCGCTTTCAAAAGTGCATGTGACATGGCACTGTCCATGGAAATGGCTTCACTCAATACGTTGGAATTCTCGGGGAAAACAAAGGAGAGTACAATGGTTAATTGAGTGTACAATCAAAATAAAAAGAGAGATGACCAGCAAAAATTGAGCAACACAAGCTATAGCAACAGAAACACCCTGGCAAAAGAGCAGTGTGGATGGTAAGCAGCAACAGCCACATCAGCCCTGCTACAGATGTGGAGGTAAGCACCTAGCTACGTTGTGCAGATTTAAACAAGAAAAATGTCACCATTGCACAAAAGAGGGACATATTGCACGCATGTGTAGGAATAAAAAGACAGCGCAGAAAACACTTTATGTTGAGCAGGAGGCTGAAACAAGTTTAACAGATGGAGACAATGAAAACTCGTTTGGAATGTATACAGTATACTCAGCTTCTGATGGTAGTGATGACTACGTGGTTGACATGAACATTGAAGGCCGAAATGTACAATGTAGTTGGACACAGGCGCATGTGTGTTTCTTGTGTCAGAGATTATCTATGAGAGTTCACTCGCTCACTTGCCGCTTTGCCCATGTAAAACGCCGCTTTCTACATTTTCTGGAGAACCCATCCCAGTGTTAGGGACGGTGATTGTAAATGCAGAATATGAACAACAAGCAGCTAAATTACCTTTGGTTATTGTAAAGGGCGACCGACCAGCACTACTGGGAAGGAATTGGCTCAATAAATTTAGATTGAACTGGAAAGAAATACTCCACGTCAAGGCAGAGGATGTTTCTGATCCGGAGCTGGCGACAATCCTGTGGAGGCACAAGGGGGTGTTTGAGGAAGGGCCCAGTGTCATCCGAGAGTTTAAGGCTGCGATCAGGATGAGGCCAGATGCACAGCCTATATTTAAGAAAGCGAACACAGTGCCATATGCTCTAAAAGAAGCAGTGAAAAAAGAATTGGACAGACTACAGGCTATGGGGATCATATCAAAAACAGACAAAAGTGAATGGGCTGAACCTATAGTGACTGTGCCAAAGGCGGACAAATCAATAAGGATTTGTGGAAAATACAAAGTGAACATAAATCAGTACGTGGAAGACGAAACTTATCCATTGCCCAATACTGAAGATCTTTTTGCAACATTAGCCGGAGGCAAGTTGTTCACTAAACTGGACTTGTCACATGCCTATCAACAGTTGGAGTTGGATAAGGACTAAGAAACGTACCTAACAGTTAACACACACCGGGGCCTATACACCTACCACCGACTGTCGTATGGAGTCTCAAGTGCTCCGTCCATCTTCCATGCAGTGATGGATCAAATATTACAAGGAATAGAAAACGTGACCTGTTTCTTTGACGACATCTTAATCACCGCTGGTTCAAGACAAGAACACCTGTGCAAACTGGAGGAAGTTTTGAGTCATCTGGAAAAATACAATGTGAAGGTCAAGAAATCAAAATGTAAGTTCATGACAGACAAAGTGGAATATTTAGGACACATGGTGGATAGTGAAGGGCTTCATCCCACCGAAGAGAAAGTGAAAGCTATTGTGAACGCACCAAGTCCCACCAACATCACAGAGTTACTTTCCTTCCTGCGGCTACTGAACTACTATGGCAGGTTCCTGAAAAATCTGTCCATGCAGCTGAAACCTTTGCATGAGCTACTTAAACAAGGAAGTGGGTGGATGTGGACATCTGAATGTGAAGCTGCATTCAAAAGTGCAAAAGATCATCTACTACAGAGTACCTTAGTGGTTCATTACGACACTAGGAAGCCATTGAAGTTGGCTTGTGATGCTTCGCCATATGGTGTCAGGGCAGTTATCTCCCATGTGATGGAGAATGGAGGAAAAAAGCCCATAGCATTTGCATCTTGTACATTAACTGAGGCAGAGAGCAAATATGTGCAAATTGAGAAGGAGGCCCTGTCTATTATTTTTGGAGCAAAAAAGTTTCACAAGTATCTCTATGGGAGAAAGTTTACTCTAATCATTGACCACAAACCTCTCTTGGCAATCTTTGGACCAAAGTCAGCTATTCCTACACTAGCTGCTTTGAGAATGCAACGGTGGGCACTCATTTTGATGGCTTATAACTACGAAATAGAGTATCGCCAGTCTGCAGATCATGCCAATGCAGATGCATCATCAAGGTTGCCAAGCAAAATCAGAGATAGCGCTGCAGAAGAAGGAAAAATCTTCTATTTCTCGATTATGGAGGATTTGCCTGTAAAAGCAAATGACATCGCGCAGAGCACATACAAAGATCCGGTGCTCAGCCGAATAAGGGAATTCACTCTAAGTGGCTGGCCAAGTCATGTAAGGGAAGAGAAACTCAAACCATTCTTTATACGAAGAAATAAGCTATCAGTGGAACAAGGGTGTGTTCTCTGGGGAATTAGAGTCATTGTCCCACCAGCCCTCCGACAAAAGCGGTTTCGGACAATGGTCCACAATTCACATCCAGTGAATTTAAACAGTTTTTAAGAGGAAATGGCATCAAACAAACCTTGGTCCCAGCTTATCACCCAGCATCTAATGGGGCAGCTGAAAGGTCAGTACAGACAGTCAAATCTGCACTGATGAAGAAAGTGTTGGCAGATAAGGGATCTGTTACATTGCAGCATAGCCTAGCAAATTTCTTGCTGATGTATAGAAGCACACCACACACAGTAACTGGTGTTTCACCAGCTGAGTTGTTTTCTTAAACGTCAGTTGAGGACTCGTTTTAGTCTTCTGAAGCCGAGTCTCGCTGAAACTATTGTGGAGAATCAAAACACTCAGAAGAGATACCATGACAAGGGAAGAAACAAGTTGAGAGTGTTGTCTGAGAGTGATCAAGTGCGCGTGAAGAATTTTTGTGAAGGGAAGGAGAAATGGATCAGAGGAACAGTTGTAAAAAGACTCGGACCTCTTTCTTACCTGTTCAATGATGGTGTGAGAGAGTGCACAGTTCATATTGATCACTTGTTACTCTCACATGAAGAAACTGTGGACTGCAACAACCTGGGTGATGATGCTCACATGACACCACATCTGGATTCAAATCAACCCAGCAGCATCCAGGAGCCAGAAGGAACGATTCCTTTCCCAGTATCCGCACAATCTTTGGTGAAGTCAACAACCCCTTTAAGACTCACTCCTGCATCCTGTCTAAACTCTTCAACACCGTGTGTAAATACTCCTGTTAAGCCAGCAGAGCCAGTTGCTTCCGCAGCAGCTACACCACAACCTGGACGCCGCTACCCAGATCACTTGCGAGTTCCCCCAAAAAGACTGAACCTTTAAAGAGCAAGGAAATTATATCCTTTTTGTTTGAATCAGTTGTTCTGAATATCAAAAGAAAATAGGTTCTGAATAGTAATTGTTAATCAATAAGTTAAGCCTAGCTGTTCTGTTTGGGGTATTTGGAATGGAAAGAAGAAAAAAAAAGAGAAAATACCATTGTGATTTGCAAAATAATATTTCTAAGTGATTTAAGGTGAACAGTTTATTTACAGTATTCTTTATGTAGCAGTGTTTTGAGTGGGGGGGGGGGTTAATGTTTAAAGGGGAGGAGTGTAGTGTATTGAGAAAATTCACTTAACCTACCCTGCCCTCTTGTGGTTCTGGAAGGCAACAGCCTGAGCTGTAACCTGTTGGTGAGTGTTTTCAGATACGTCTAAGTAAAGTTCCTGTCTGCACGTTGAGTCCGGTCTCCATCTGGTTATTGAACCCATCCCAATATATTACAAATTGGAACTGGGAATTAAGATTGTGAGGAATGCCTACATTAAATAATGACCGGGAGTAACATCAAGATACCTTTTTAGTAGCAAAGGGGCCTGACATCAAGCTACAAGTGTAGCGAAAAGTAACTGGGAATTAAGATTGTGAGCAATGGCTACATTAAATAGCGACCGCGAGTAACATCAAGATATATGTTTAGTAGCAAAGTGACATCAAGCTAAATGGGAACAGCAAGAATTATCATGATGCATGTGATCCACTGAACAGCTGGGCTGTCATGGCTTCAGCTCTTGCCCTCCCCTCTCTGCCCCACCTGCACTACATTCCTGATCAGCCGCACCTGCTCTGCATTCCCAATTAGCCACACCGGCGCCTCGTCAGCAATCAGCAGGACAATTTAAGCCCCAGAACGTCAATGATTCTTTGCCAGATTGTAGTTCTTACTTGTACAGCTCATTCGTGCATTTATCTCTGCTTGTTTTGCCTGTCTGCCTGTTGTTTGACCCTGCCTGTTCCTTGACCTGTGTCTGTTGCCCCCGGTAACCTGACCTGCCTTCTGCCCTGACTCCGAGTTCGTCTACTTTGTATTCACCTGTGTGGGGATTAAACGAACTTCTTCACCTCCAGACGTGCTGCTCTTGGGTCCTCACTTACACCCTCACAGTACGATCTAGCCAGAAATGGATCCAGCACACGACCTTTCGGCCAGGCTGACACAGATGGAGGAGACTCTTCAGAGGATAGCGTCCATGGTAGCCGAGAACAAGCGGGCTATGGACGCCCACGAACAGACGCTCGCTTACCTGACCAGTCCCCGTCAACAGCCTGTCGCAGAACCAGTCGCCGTTGCCGTGGCTGCTCCTGCTACTGCTGTTCCCGTCCCTGCGACACCAGCTACAGCTCAGATCGTGGGACCTGAGCCGCGCATTGGCGACATCGAACGCTTCGAGGGAGATCCGCAGTCATGCGGGGCGTTCTTAACCAACTGCTCCCTGCTCTTCTCCCTCCAACCTCGCACGTTTGCCACGGAGGCAGCCAAAGTGGCGTTCGCCATCACCCATCTCACCGGGCGCGCGCGTCTGTGGGGAGCCGAGGAGTGGGAGCGCCAAACATCCGCGTGCGCTTCGTTTCAAGCGTTCGCCGCAGAGCTGCGTAAGATCTTCGGCCACGGCACTTCCCAGCCAGCTGCAGCAGACGAGTTACTCGCCATACGGCAGGGGCAGCGCAGCGTGATGGATTACACGGTGGAGTTCCGGATTCTGGCCAGTCGATGTGGCTGGCCTCCCGCTCCGCTCGCCAGCTGGTGACGCCTTTCTGCACAGCCTGGCGGACCGAGTCAAGGATATGCTCATTGCGTATGACAGACCTGTGTTGCTTGATGGCGTCATAGACCAAGCAATACAGGTGGACCTGTGGATGCAAGCCCGCAGTCGTGGCCGGCAGCCAGCTTCCACTTTTTCGTCGGCAGCCAGTCAGGTATTTATGCAGCCATCTTCGCAGCTTCCTCCACCAACAACCACACCTGAGTCAGGGGAAGAACCGATGCAGTTGGGCCATACCTCTCTCACCCCAGATGAACGAAGACGTCGACGGAGGGAGAATCTCTGTCTGTACTGTGGTGGGAAGGGTAATTTCATTTCTTCCTGCCCGGTAAAAGGACGGACTCACCTGTGGTAAGGGAGGTACAGGTGAGTCAGGCAACTTTTCCTCCCCACCCTTCACGGCCCCTCCTTCGAGCCTGCCTTCTCCTGCCTGGGGGCCACCAGGAACTAGCCACCCTAATCGAGTCCGGGGCGGACGCCTGTATCATTATTGGGGAGGTAACCCACCAGCTGGGCCTCGGCCAAGAACCACTGCCTCGGACCATGCCTGTCCGAGCCCTCGACGGCCATCGCCTGGGCACCATCTCTCACCAGACCCGACCCGTAGCCATGCTCATGTCCGGCAACCACCACGAGCAGATCCGCTTTCACATTCTCGACCAGCCTGGTTTACAACTAATTCTAGGATTTCCCTGGCTCCAACGACATAATCCGCTCATTGACAGGGAGACTGGAGTCATCAGGGAGTGGGGGCCGGCTTGCCATCCTAACTGCCTGCGGCAAGCCATTCCTCCACCAACTGCGACCATGGAGGTCGAGGAACCCCCAGACCTGGCAGGGGTTCCGCCAGAGTACCAAAATCTGCGACGGGTGTTCAGTAAGACCAAGGCGACCTCCTTGCCACCTCACCGCCCATATGACTGCACCACTGACCTGCTCCCGGGGACGTCACCACCCAAGGGGCGTCTGTACTCACTATCTGGACCGGAGAGGCAAGCCATGGAGGACTATATAAGCAAGTCTCTGGAAGCCGGTATTATCAGTCCGTCATCGTCTCCGGCCGGTGCCGGGTTCTTCTTTGTGGAAAAGAAGGACAAAACCCTACACCCCTGCTTTGACTACAGAGGCCTTAATGCCATCACCGTCAAGAACAGGTACCCCCTCCCATTAATCACCTCAACCTTCGAGTTACTCCAAGGGGCAAGGTTCTTTAGTAAGCTGGACCTACGTAACACCTACCACTTGGTCCGCATTAGGGAGGGGGACGAGTGGAAGACTGCCTTCAACACTCCAGCAGGCCACTATGAGTATCTCGTTATGCCGTTCGGACTAACCAATGCTCCAGCTGTGTTTCAGACACTAGTCAACAATGTCCTTAGGGACATGCTTAACCACTATGTCTTTGTCTAATTCAATCAATCAATCAATCAATCTTTATTTATATAGCGTCTTATACAATCAAA
>BJFM01006432.1:0-12538 GCA_016586285.1 Arothron firmamentum
GTGGACCGGACTCATCTTCTCCTCAGAAGCAGCAGAATGGCTCCTGGGCTCTTCCCCTGCACTGATCCTGTGCCTCAGCTTCTGGATCTCCTGCTCCACTCTGGACACAAAGGCAGCAGGTCTGCAGGTTAAATGGGGACAGAGGGGACACATGGAGGGGTTCTGCCGGGCCAGACTCTGACCTCTGCTGGTCCAGCTCTGCGCTCAGGTTCCTGCAGCTCCTCTGTCCCAGCTCCTCAGCTTCAGGCTCCGAGGAGACGCTGCGTCTCAGCGCCGAGTGCCTCCTCTCCAGCCGGGCCACCGCCTGCTCCAGGGCCTCCCGCTGCTGCTTCTCCTTGGACTCCAGGATCTCCTTCTCCTTCCTCCTCACCTTCTCCTCCTGCCGCGCCACGTTGGCCGTGAACTCGTAGGTCTCCTGGAGCTGCTGGAGCTGCTGGGCGCTGTGCCGGTGGAGCCTCAGCTTCTCCTCCTGGTCCTCCAGCTCCTTCTCCACCTGGTAGAGCGTGTTGTCCAGGTCCACGCCGCCGCTGCGCTCCAGCGCCTCCACGGCTCGCTGCTTCTCCTCGGCCAGCGCGGGCAGGAGGCGGGCCACGCGGCCCAGCTGGCGCTCCTTGAAGAGCAGCTTGTGCTCGGCCTGCTTGAGGAGCTGCTCCTCCAGGCAGACCTCCTGCGCCTCCTTCTCCTGCGGCCGCCGGCTGTGCAGCAGCAGCACGCTGCGCTCCGCGCCCGCCTCCTTCTCCAGACGCTCCCTCTGCTGCAGCAGCTCCATCTCCAGCTGGCCCAGCTCCTTCACCTGGGCCTCCTTGAAGGTGGAGTATCGGTCCTGGGCGTGGCGGGCCTCCTCGCTGGCGTCCTGGGGGCCGGGCCGCTCCCCGGCCTCTTTGGCGCGGAGGAGCGCCTCTCTTATCTCCGCCAGGGCTCGCTGCTCCTCCTCCAGCCGGCGGGCATCGTCACGGAGGAGCAGGGTGGAGGCCTCCTCGTGTTTCTCCCTCAGCTGCTCCTCCAGGCGGCCGACCAGGCTCAGCTGCTCTCGCTCCTGCTCCTCCAGCCGCCTCCGCTGGGCCTCCAGACGCACCTTCTGCTCCTCGCGCTCCCGCTTCAGCCTCTCCAGCTCTCTGTAGATCTCCGTCTGCTCCGTGGCCTCCTCCTGCTGCCGCCGCTCCTCCTCCTCCGCCTCCCCCTCCCCTCGCCCGGGGCCCTGCACCTCCAGGCGGCGCTCCTTCTCGAAGCGCTCCTTCTCGGCCAGGAAGTCTCGCAGGCGGCCCTCGATGTCCTGGCTGCGGCGGCGGAGGCTCTCCTCCTGACGCAGGATGCGCTGCTGCACCTGCTCAGACTCCTTGCGCTGACTCTCCACCTCCTGCTGGAGGCGCTCCAGGTCGGCCTTCTCGCTCTGGTGCTTGGCCTCCATCTCCTTGATGAGCCTCCTGCAGAGACAGCTCAGTGGGCCTCAGGAGAACCTTGAAGCAGCTCCTGATGTCTGCTACCTTTTCAGCTCCAGCTTCTCCAGCTCTTCACGCTGCTGCCTCTCAAACTCCAGCCTGCAAACGCAACAGACGCCTTCAGGTGGAGGACTGAGACCCCCGGTGACGGCTAACACCACAACTCAGAGGAGGGACGGACAAAGACACTCATGGGACATCATGTCCACAGCCAGACATGGATGGAGGTCAAAGCAACGAGGTGGCGTGCAACATCAAACACGACAGACGGAGGATGGAGCAACGCTGCAGACACCGTCAGCAGCGTCAGCTGGACGGGTCAGCACAACGGGACAGGTGGACAGGGAGTGGACGGCTGCTGCCTCTACCTGAGGAGGACGGGGCCTTTCTCACCGAAGAGGCTGCCAACAAAACAGGGGTGAAAGAGTTAAGACCACATGACAGCTCACAGCCAATCAGAAAGAGCTGCCTGACGGTGGAGGAAGAGGAGGAGGAGGAGGAGGAGGAGGAGGAGGAGGAGGAAGGAGGAAGAGGAGGAGGAAGAGGAGGAGGAGGAGGAAGAGGAGGGGGGAGNNNGAGGAAGAGGAGGGGGGAGGAAGAGGAGGAGGAGGAGGAAGAGGAGGAGGAGGAAGAGGAGGAGGAGGAGGAGGAAGAGGAGGGGGGAGGAAGAGGAGGAGGAGGAGGAAGAGGAGGAAGAGGAAGTAGAAGAAGCAGCGTTCTCCAGGTGGACCACTCTTCTCCAGAGAGCAGAACCCTCCTGCTGCTGTGAGAGCCGTCAGCAGAGAGCTGAACATCTGCTCCTCTGGTT
The DNA here is from genome assembly GCA_016586285.1 of Arothron firmamentum. Classification (NCBI taxonomy): domain Eukaryota; kingdom Metazoa; phylum Chordata; class Actinopteri; order Tetraodontiformes; family Tetraodontidae; genus Arothron; species Arothron firmamentum. The sequence continues at coordinate 2,248 of BJFM01006432.1, forward strand.
CCTGTCCTGGGGCTGCTGGAGGAACCCTGCGGTTGGGGCAGAACACCAGCCTTTCCTGTGTCCTCACCCGGGGTTGTAGAGCATGACGGTGGACAGGTTCTCGCAGGACTGCGACAGGTCGGTCATGGACAGGCTGAAGGTGGACAGGAGCCCGCTCTGAGGAGGACACACACCCCGTGAGGACACACACCCCGTCAGGCCCTCTGCCCAGTCAGGGAGCAGGAGAGCAGCCTCACCTTGCGCTTCTCCCGCAGCCTGGCCGCCTCCTTGGGATGGTTGAAGCGAAACATGTTGGTCCGGCCCAGCAGAATGACGGCGCCTGGGGGCAGCAGAGCCAGACTCAGGGCGGGGCCGAGGCGCTGGCGCTGGCGCTGGCGCAGCGGCGGGGGGCAGCTCCTCACCTTGGTTCAGCTGGGACGGCTCGCTCACCAGGACCCCGTTGACCGAACACTGGGCGCCGCTGAAGGGCACCAAGGTCACCGTCCCGCTCTGGTTCTCAAACATGCAGTGCTCGCTCTCCAGGTCCAGGCCGTGCAGGACTACACAGAGGTCACGCAGAGGTCAGACAGCCGAGCGCCACCGTCCCCCACCAGGTCCGGGCCCTGGACTCACCGATGTCCTGCTCCGTGGCGGCGTCCTCTCTGCCCACGTAGGTCCGACCTTCCTGAGGCGGAAGCACACAACCGTTTCAGTCAGACGACTCCAACCCGTTTGGGTCGGCTGTGCCGGCCCGGGGAGGGGCGGCGCTGTCGGCCCACCTTCAGGTGATACAGGATGATGCCGGTGCTGAGGAGGTCGTCGTCGATGCCGATGAGGTGGGGCAGCTCCGAGTCCAGCACCACGCCGATGCCCTCCTTCCTCAGAGCCAGCGTCTCCTCCTGCAGGGGGGTGAACGCAGCGGTGAGGCGGAGAACACCACCCACCCCTCCAGCCGCCGCCGGCCTGCTCTGACCTTCAGGATGTTCTGCGTCTCGTTCCACTTGTTGGTCCACTCTTTGGTCAGCTCCAGAACCTGCAGACGGCCTCAGAGTCACAACGGCACCACCCGTCCGGTGGGTGGGTGCAGGGCGAGGCTGGACTCACCCTGGCTTCGTTCTGGTGCAGCTTCTCCTCCATGCTCAGAGCCGTGGGCGAATCCAGGAGAGCAATCTGACGCAACACAGACAGCACAGGACTCAAGCAGAGTCCAGAGGACGTCCTTCATCTGAGCAGCAGGGGGCGCTGCTGGCGCTCACCTGGTTGCCCTGCACCAGCAGAGCTTTCAGCCTGGCGATCTCGGCCCGCAGCTCTCGGATCAGGCGCACGTTGCTGTCCTCGTTGATGGTGGGCTTGTTGATGATGTTCTTGGCTCGGTTGGCGTAGCGGAGCGTGCTGAGCGTCTCGCCGTAGTTCACGTCAGCGGGGGAAACGGCTGGAAGGACAGGGTTAGGCAGCGCGGTCCCCAACGGTGGGCGGAGCTCTGACCTGGCTGCTCACTGGCGATCATGATGGTCTTGGAGTTTCCTCCCAGACTGTCCTTCAGCAGCCACGTCAGCACCGAGTCTCTGTAGGGGACGAACACCGACTTCTTCTTCTGGTTGGAGTTGATGCCGTCTGATGACATGTCAGCTGGACAGAAACAGGAAGCACGAGCGTCGTTACGGTCAGGCGCCCAAGGTCAAAGCGGATGCTCCGGGCTGCTGCCTGACCCAGAGAGGAGATGACGTTGCCCAGGGTGACCAGCGACTTGTTGATGTTCCCGCCTTCTTTCAGGCGCACGCCCGTGGCTCCGGTGGCGTCGGCTCGCTCGCTGCCCGCCAGATCCACCAGGTGGATCTTGCTGACCGTCTCGCTGGGCATCTCAGCGTCAAACTTGGCCTGAGACAGAGGGAACCTGAGGGTGAGAGCACCGCCCTCCTCCGAGCACCGTCAGGAGGCCTCGCCGGAGGAGGGGTCAGGATTCCCCACCTGCGTGAAGTTGATGGTGAAGATGGCGTGCGAGCGGCTGCTGACGTCGTTCATGCCGGTGCTGGCCGTGGTGCGGTTGATGTTTCCGGCCTCCATCAGATCCTCCACGTCGCTGTAGTTCTGGACCAGATGCTTGGACAAATCTGAGGTTGGGAAGGAGACCGGGTGAGGACGCTGAAGCTCCCCGGCTCAACAGAGCCCCGCCCGAGCCCCGCCCGAGCCCGGCCCCACCTTCCACGTACGGCCCATCTTTGGGGTGCTCACGAACCCGGAGGTTGTACGTCTGCGTGGATTTCCTCCTCAGCAGGTCCCGAACCCGCTCGTTGTAGATCTCCAGGTAACTGAAAAGCAAAGAAGATCAGCGTCATCCAGCAGGAAGGCAGAGTCAGCAGGCTGGAGGCCGACAAACATCGAAACACAAACGCAGACTGGAAACAGCAGCAGCAGCTGCAGCAGCAGCTGCAGCAGAAACAGCAGCAGATGCAGATGCAGCAGCAGATGCAGATGCGGCAGCAGATGCAGATGCGGCAGCAGATGCAGCAGCAGCAGCAGATGCAGATGCGGCAGCAGATGCAGCAGCAGCAGCAGCAGATGCAGCAGCAGCAGATGCGGCAGCAGATGCAGCAGCAGCAGCAGATGCAGCAGCAGCAGATGCAGCAGCAGCAGCAGCAGATGCAGCAGCAGCAGATGCAGCAGCAGCAGATGCAGATGCAGCAGCAGATGCAGCAGCAGCAGATGCAGCAGCAGATGCAGATGCAGCAGCAGATGCAGATGCAGCAGCAGCAGCAGATGCAGCAGCAGCAGCAGATGCAGCAGCAGCAGATGCAGCAGCAGATGCAGCAGCAGATGCAGATGCAGCAGCAGATGCAGCAGCAGCAGCAGCAGATGCAGCAGCAGCAGCAGATGCAGCAGCCTCACCTGACTTCAGTACGAAAGGAAGCCGCGTCCCACCGGGTGGCTTCGGAGATCCGGCTGAACAGACCTTCACAGAACCTCGGAATGAGTCCAGCGTCCCCCTGAAAAGAGGGACCAACACCGATCAGCTGATCAGAACAGTGTCATGGAAATGCTGCTGGGATCCCTCTGCACCCACCGGAACTCCCATCATGGTGTAGGACTTCCCGGAGCCGGTCTGCCCATAAGCAAACACACAGGCGTTGTACCCCTCGAAGGCTGCCTTCAGCACGTCCAAACCCAAATCTTTGAAAACCTGCAGATCAAAAACCTGTTTTGCTCTGAACTGTTCACCTGACAGAGGTGGCCATGAAGGCCGTGTGTCCCTGGGGTCAAAGGCCGCTTCACCTTCTCCTGCGAGACGAAGGTGGAGCTCTTACAGTCCATGGAGTCGTAGGAGAAGTCGTACGTGAAGGTTTTCACTCGCTCCCTCATCGACTCGCCCGTGATGCTGTCAGGGCTCTGTGGAGACCAGACAAGAGTTTTAGTGTGTGTGTGTGTGTGTGTGTGTGTGTGTGTGAGACGAACCTTCACGTTGGTGATGGAGGTTTCGTTTCCCTCCATCTTGATGATGCAGGCTGCAGTCAGATCCTTCTCCCTGGAACAAACAGCACAAACTTGTCTTCTTCTGGTTGGGATGTTGGGAATGGACAGAAATAACCAGGCCTGACTGTCTGAACTCCTTTTAGGGTTCGTTGTAAACGGCCTGGCTGTAAATCCTTCATTGGCCTGTGATGGAGGATCAAGTTTGCCAGCTGGATGTTTGTCTTGTGCTGTTTAATCTTGTCCTCCACCCTGTTTGTTCTGCTACATCCTTCATGAAGCTCATTTATGAGGAACTTTAAATTGAAAGAAGCTCCAGAAAGCCTGTCCAGGATCCATCTCCAGCCGTTAGTACTGGAACACAAATTCTACAAACTTTTCATTCAACAGGGATTTTAGTTTGCTTTCACAACCATGAGGGTCAGTACAGAGATATGAACAGAACCCTGCTAATAGATGCTGGAAAAAGGCAGCTCCTGAAAAATGAAAGTTTATTTTACTGACTGTAAAAAGCCAAAAGGTTCCTGGAACCTTCTGTCATGACCACAGCGGAGAGCAAACACACGCATCCTCTTCATTATTATTTACTGAACAAAAGTGGAATGAATCCAGTCACCACAGACTGAACCCTTAATGACAGACTGTTTCCAAACTGTTGCTGTAAAAACAGCATGAAAATACCAGAGAAACAGGCTGTGATTTCAAAAGGGTCACCTGCTACATCCGGACTCTTTAAACACCGTCATTCTGGCTGAATAGTGACCGTCAAACCGTTGCCTTTTTCTCCTGAACTTACCGCCTGTTCATGGGTCTGACCCGGACAGCCACCCGGACCGATGCCATCGCGCATCCCGCTGTAGTCGGTCCACTTCGGTTGGTTCTCCTCGGAGTGAGACAGCTAAGGGAGCTAACAGGCTAGCTGGTTAGCATAAAACGCTGGATAGACCCGCTGCCTTCTAAAGGGGGCAAAAGTCACAAAGATAACCGGCACACTGCAACGTAAACAGGGCAAACGGCGACGGTGGCGGGCGGAAACAGAAGAGGTCTCTCCCCGTTGTTATGGCGTCGCAGTCCCGCCAGGAAGCGGCTCATGCTAGCCTAGCCTGCTAGCCGCAGCCCGGTGAATCACAAAAAGACGCGAGGAAAGTGAAGCATCAGCTGGTGAAAACATTGGCTCTCTACGGAAGCCCGGACGAGACAGCATAAGTGCGCAATAACAATGAACGAAACAACTTTAGAACGTTAAACACATTTACAAAAAGGGTGATGTTCGGTGTTAAAGTATGTTCAATGTGAACATACTTGGCCAATACAATAAGAGCCTTTCCCTCGACAGTAACGGGCGTTTTATTGCTCTGAATATTTAAACAATTAACCCACATGTGTTCGCGTTCGGTCATAGTTCTTGAGGCTTTTATTGTCAGGTCTGCCTGTTTGGCTCTCTGCTCTATAGTCTCATCCTTGAGAGATCAACTAACGGGTTTAAGGATCAAAGGATCAAAAAGCACAAAAGAGTTTTGTTTTGAGGGCAACATACTACGTTCAAGTCCTGCGTTTGCAGCGGTCATGGTGCAGTTCTCCTCGTGGCCTCTGGGTGGCGATATAGGTTTTCCTACTTTGCTAAACAAAAGGCGCCATTTCCGGCGGCTGCAGAGTGCATTTCCTGTTTTACATGAGCGAAGAAGACCGGAGGTGAGTTCAGTGTTTATAACTTTTTGTTGCTTTTTAAAAGTTCTCTAATATTAAATACCTATTATATAAAATATTAATAGACGACAACCGTTCCGTTTTGTTTTTTCTTTAGACTTGCTAAGCATAGGGCTAACAGCTGCTCTTCACAGGCAACATTATGAATGAATGGTAACGTTAGCTTTAAGCTAACACACGCGTTCGAAAACGAACACTTTAAGACTAGTAAATATGTTGACACAATATTTGTGCTGCTCTTGCAGAAGTTTTATCCATGTTTCTTTGACCTGGTCAATATGTCGATGATTTTTTACCTTTGTCAAGGAAAGAGCTTAATGACAGCCGGCATTTGTTTGCGTGTTAGCTGTTAGCAAATAAACCTGGAAAAGTTCTGAACGGATTTTAATGACAATTTCAGGAAATGTTGATAAAGGGCCAAGGAATAGATGATTATATTACGTTATAGATACTATACTACAGGTGGAAGTCACAGTGTGTGGGGGGTTAGCTGCTTGGTGGGGGTTCCAGGCTCTCCCATTGCTTTACTGGTTAATAATGTTGAAGCTGGTAAATAGCAGGTTAATTTTGTCTGTGTCGGTTTCCTGTCAGAAGTCAACATGGATATCCGACCAAATCACACAATCTACATCAACAACATCAATGACAAAGTCAAGAAAGAAGGTGTGTGTGATATATATTTCTTTTGGCACGTTAACCATCAGCTCATTTGGGGTTTGTGTGTGAAGATGAAGCTCTGTCTGCTCTTCCTCTGCAGAGCTGAAGCGATCCCTCTACGCTCTCCTCTCCCAGTTCGGTCAGATCGTTGACATTGTGGCCATGAAGACCATGAAGATGAGGGGACAGGCTTTTGTCATTTTCAAAGAGCTGACGGCCGCCACCAACGCTCTGAGGCAGCTGCAGGGTTTCCCCTTCTACAACAAGCCCATGGTGCGTTCATCCTCACCCCAGGAGCGTTGGTAGTCAGAAAGGAAAGAAGGACTGAATATTCCTCAGTCAAAAGCCTGGATTCAGGATGGTGGTTTGTGTGGTCAGTAGTTCGGTTGTGGTCTCAGGGTGTGCTGCTGTTTTCCAGAGGATACAGTACGCCAAGACCGACTCCGAGGTCATCGCCAAGATGAAGGGCACCTACGGAGACAAGGAGAAGAAGAAGAAGGACAAGAAGAAAGCTCAGGAGCTTCCAGCCAACCAAGCGAAGAAGACATCAGTGGTGAGTGACGCTGGCGTCTAAGTGGAGTCTGCCGCTCAGCCAGAGCCGTGTCCTGACCTGCCTTTGCTGTCTGCAGGTACCCGCAGCACCTGTGCACCTACCTGCAGCACAGGTAAGGCCGGTTCATAGCAAACCTGAGCGCACACCTGCCGATCAGATCCGCTCAGCTCACGTTCTTCTGGTCTGGATCCGATTCTGCTCCAGGTTCCAGACAACCCGCCCAACTACATCCTGTTCCTGACCAACCTGCCAGAGGAGACCAACGAGATGATGCTGTCCATGCTCTTCAACCAGTGAGTCAGCTGTGTGTGTGTACGTGTGTGTGTGCGTGTGTGTGTGTGTGTGTTCTGACCCTGGCACCTTTCCCCTCTCTGCAGGTTTCCTGGTTTTAAAGAGGTGCGTCTGGTTCCTGGGAAACACGACATCTCCTTTGTGGAGTTTGAGACGGACATGCAGGCGGGCGTGGCCAAAGACGCGCTGCAGGGCTTCAGGATCACGGCCACCTGCGCCATGAAGATCACCTACGCCAAGAAGTGAGGAGGAGCTGACTGACGGACTGAACGAGGCTGTGACGCTGCCTCACTTTAGTATTTTTTCTAAACCGTTTTTTGGTGGGATTTGTGTTGTTTTTTTGTTCTTTGGCTCGTGAAGCGTCCCTGACCGCCTGTTTCTTTTGTATAATAAACCTTTTACTGAATCAGACTGATGCTGGAATCCTGGACTTCCTGTTTCTTCTCTGGGTCGCAGCGGGGTCGGCGAACACCCCGACCTCTCCTGATGGAATCGGACTGACCTTTGACCTTTCCAGGCCTTCCAGGACCTGCTGCAGAGCAGTGTGACGCTGCCGTCCTCTCCGCTCGTGTCCTAGTGTCCAGTCTGGTGGCGCTGGGGTGGACTCTAGGAGATGTTTGGGATGGCCACAGCTGTCCTGGAAGCCACGACTCACCTCCAGACATCATATGACGCAGCCTCACATCTCTGTGATGCACAGGAACCTACAGGTGTTTACAGGAACCTGCAGGTGTTTACAGGAACCTACAGATGTATACAGGAACCTGCAGGTGTTTACAGGAACCTGCAGGTGTTTACAGGAACCTACAGATGTATACAGGAACCTGCAGGTGTCTACAGGAACCTGCAGGTGTCTACAGGAACCTGCAGGTGTCTACAGGAACCTGCAGGTGTCTACAGGATCCTGCAGGTGTTTGCAGCTGTCTACAGGTGTTTTTCTGCACAAAAAAAGAAAAAAACGTGTTTTAGACTGCAGTGAGTGGGGTTGTCCTGAAGGGGGCAGTGTGTCCGCGTGCTCTGCAGCCAGGTGTCAGGTGTTTCCTCGTTGGTCCAAACTCACCAGAGTCCCCAAGCAGAAGCCAGATGTGAACTTTAAAATTAAATTAACTTGAATAACTGAACTTGTCCTGACGTCAGTCAGGCTGGACTGAGGCTCTAAATTACCTCAGCTTTGCTCTGGTTGAAGCAACAGAAGGTGGAGGGTGGAGGGTGAAGGGTGGAGGATGGAGGGTGGAGGATGGAGGGTGGAGGGTGGAGGATGGAGGGTGGAGGATGGAGGGTGGAGGATGGAGGGTGGAGGATGGGCAGAAAGGAGCGGGTCAGTTTTCCGGTTGTCTTTCTGGGTTGTGGAGAGAGTATCTGAGTGAAGAAGCTGCAGCGTCAGACATCTTCAGCGCAGCGGAGGTGTCTCTTTGTCCTTCAGGGAACAGCCTTAATCCTGCAGACTGGCACACAGTTGCATCCTGGGTAAAGAGACGCAGGCCTTTGTTCCGGGGGGGTAAAGCTCTTAAGCCTGACTCTTTTGTGGCCATTTGCATGGTGGGAAATATTCTTTGACCGCGAGTCCGAGTCCTGCTGGGGTGTGAGGGGGACAGGTTAGCTGGGTTTGTGAAGTGTCCGTTAGCCGCTTTAATAACCTGCGTTAATAATCCCTCAGATCAGCAGCAGCTTCCATCACCTCAGGAGGAGCCGCCTCCAGAAATGTCAACTGTCTCTGTGGTTTACGGGTCCCTGAATGCAACATTATCATTCCCATCGGTGCCGTTAGCGCTGACCTCCCTCTCCAGCGCCGCTTTGAGCTGCTGGATCCGGACCGGGCCGACGTTCCCTGTGGGAGCTTTGCTCTTTTGATCCTTGATACCTTCCTTGTTCCAGGTTCTGATGCAGCTTCATCTGGTTCTGACTTCCTCCTGTTTGGTTTGTGTTTCACCTGTCTGACTCACCGGTGCACCTTTGATCATGTTCTTTCCCAGTTCCCAGCGTTCCCAGTTTTCCCAGGTTGCCTTGAAGGTGGGAGGTGAAGACCGTTCGGACCCAGAGAAGACGCAAACACCTGGATGTTCCAGGTGATGTCATCACCACAGAGGGACGTTAAGGCTGCAGATAGGAGAGAACACACACACACACACACACGCACACACACACACACACACACACACACACACACACGCAGGCAGGCAGGGCCTCTGCTTGCAGAATCAGAGATGACCTTTGAATGAATAAAGTCAAAGAGGATTAAGAGCAGAGATCTTCGCAATCCTCCTTCAGACGAGGCTCCAGCGATGATGTCTCCGCCCGCCTAAAGGCCACGCTGTGCTGCGTGCGTGCGTGCGTGTGTGCGTGTGTGTGTGTGTGTGTGTGTGTGTTCTTGTCAAGCTGTGATGGTAAATATGGGTCTGGTGTCTGTTCTTCATGGTTCATCCTGTCACACAGATCTTCCTCCATCCGTCTGTCGGGTTAGAAACTCAAAGATCTTCGTCCGTCTCTCACGTCATGATCTGAATGATCTCACACACACACACACACACAGTTGTGCTGTGCTCAAACATGTTCCTAAGGCGAGCAGAGCCCAGGATTACCCTCCTCCTCTTACAGGGATTAACGCAGCGCGACCTCTGACCCCCGTCAGGGACGACTTGACTTGTGGCTCCGTACAGGTGGGAAAGGGGGCGGAGCCACAGAAACATACCTGCCTGTGACCACATCTGAGATTTTAGTTAGGAAGCAAATTTGACCTCTAACCTGACAGAAGGTGAAGAAGCTCTGTGTGTGTGTGTGTGTGTGTGTGTGTGTGTGTGTGTGTGTGTGTGTGTGTGTGTTTCATCAGCATTGCTGTAGCATCAAAAGGGGAGGAGCCTACAAACTGGCAGAAGGAAAACCAATTGTTGGGTAATCTGCGGAGAGGACGTCTGACCGAGGGGCCCCGGGACCTTTTCTGGTGAAGGGCCCGGAAAATCCCATAATCCTCCATGTTTGATGTCCGCAGGCTCACCGTGTTTGTTGTTCGGACAGTCTGAAAGGCGCTTTGTGTGCGGCGCAGACGTGGCCGAGGTTCAGAGTCACCTCGCAGTGAAAGAGCTTAATCTGGGTTCATCCTGATACCTGCGCAGGTGTGTGGCCCCCGAACCCGCGGGGGGCCGGCGCTCCGGTCCAGCCAAAGACCACCACGAGCAGGGGACGCACGATGTGAAGGTGAACTTCCTGTTTGGTGACTGGAATGGCCTTTGATCTGTCACCTGTGACGTTAACGTTGACAAAAATCAGATTTTATCAGGTAAAAAGGAACAAGTTGTTCTTCCTTCTGAGGTGAAACCCAGGCTCTGGCTGTGGGAACGTGGAGGAATCTGATGAACCTCTGGTCTTTGATGCTTTGATCCTGGCAGGTGAGCTGCTCTGACCCGTCTCCTGGGTCAGGTGACCCAGCAGCAGCTCCTGACCGCGGCTGACTGACTGGATCTGGAAGCTGCTCCTCCTGAAAGTGAATTTTTCCTAGTTTGATACAGAAGTTGAGGCGGGTGATACATACAACACCGGGACGATGAGGTCATCTGCGTGGGTGGAGTGTCCAGGGCGGGGGGGGGGTCGTGTGGGGGACGGGGGGCTCCAACCCCTCCATGACGCCGCCAAACCCTGAATTTG
>BJFM01006442.1:0-11142 GCA_016586285.1 Arothron firmamentum
GTTCCTCTGGTCTATGGCTCTGACCTGCAAGTTGCGAGCTGAAAAAAGCTCCTCGCTCAGGGACACTTCATCTCAAAAACTGATGACTACCAGTTTCAATAGCTAAACGTTCAAGTGTTCAGTAATTCTGCATTGTGTGCTTGCAACTACGCTGGTCATGTTGCGTTAAACCACAATTGAACAACAATATGCCACAAAAACTGAAATTAAAGTTCAAGCCATCGTTTTTTTTGTCAAAAATTGGATCCATCAAATCTTGATACATGGGCTCCACCTGATACCAACAGCAGAAAAGCAGGACAGAGCAGAGACAGGAGCCATACTCCTAAATAAGAACGGTTGGACCGGTTGGAGACTGATCCTCGTCCTGATAAGAAAATGGTATCTATCTGATAAATATGACCTGAACCAGGCTGGAGCTGTCCCTAATGAGGCCCAACAAAACCAGTATAGAAACCAGTCCTTGGCCTAAAACTCTGAGAAGATCATCAGGAACGGCCCGATAGCTCTTCTCTCTAATGGTGAAGAAGCTCATGATGTCTCCACTCAGACCACAAGGAATATGCGGCTCTACCATGACTCCTCACTGCCTCATTATCTGACAGACATCTGCTGTAAGAAAAATTGTTTTCATGAGACAGAGCTTTAAAATAAAATGTTTCAGAGACTGATAAGATGGGAGCGGGTTGTGAGAAAACACTCACAGCCTGCTGATTAAAAAGAAATTAAAAAGTTGATTTAGAGTTCTTCTAGGAGATGAAGGTGACCTGTCCAAACCCAAACCCATTAAGAAGGTTTAGTTGGTGAGGATTTGGTGGTGCAGGAATCTGCACAAAGATTAATTTGGACAATTCTCAACTATCAATAAAATCACTGCAATTGTGCTCTTGTGACCCGTCCTTTGAAGTGTTTTAATATTTTTTTGTAAAGCACCTGATGCTTTTACCTGAATGTACAATTTAATGTGACTGAAATGTGTGAAATGTCCAACACACTCTAGCTTGATTTCTTACTATTCTACCGACATCAAGTAGGAAATGACTTTGCATGAAAATGTGTCACAGACACCAGTGTGAACATATTTAACCGTAATTCCTTCCTCTTGTGTGAGTTTATATGCATGTGTGTATGTAAGTAAGTATGTATGTAGCTCTACAGCCATTTTATGTACTTACGTCATCATCAAGGCATTTGCCTAACTCGGTTCAGTTTATTTATATAGCTGCACTGACAGCAGGTTCAGTTGCGGCTCAACAGGAAGCTGTATTCTGTCTCTGACACAGAAACATTGCCCTGCCGTGGTTTTCTGCTACAGTGCTGCCTTGTTTTCCAGCAGCGTCCTCTCTCTTTCTCAACTGACTCTGCGAAGGTAAACTATGTGATTGGCCTACTGAGAGGAACAGCCTTGACGTAGGCGCAGGCACTGAGCACCCAGCAGCAGATCAGCACCCTTACCTACGACAAGCTGGAGATGCAGCTCAAGGCAATCCTTGACCGCCCGAGCTATGCGACCGACGCCACCGACCACCTCCTATCCTGTCCCCGAATACGTCGTGGAGTTTTGGACACTGGCGGTAGAGGCCGGATGGAATGACCCATCGTTGCTGGGAGTTTTTGGCCGGCGACTAAGTAAGCAGCTGCGGGACACAGTGGCACTTTGTGGGTGCCCGAAGGACCTGGACAGCCTCATCTCCCTCGCCAAAGAGCTGGACAGTTACTTCAGGTTGCAGAACCGGGACCAAACACCTCTTTCGTCACCTTATCCTCCCCCACCCTGCCCACTCCTGTCCGGTCCAGCACTGTTGAGTCTACCAGCTGCTCCAGCGGCCTCTTGGACTGGGAGCGAGCCCATGATGCTGGGAAGGGCCACACTTACCCTGTCTGAAAGGCGCCTTTGAACAAGTCGGTTCGAAGGCGTGCCTATACTGCGTTCAGAAAGACCACCTTATCTCCTCCTGCCCCTCCTGTCTGGCGTTACAAAAAGAATGAGCTCACCAGTGTCCAAGGTTAGATTTTGTAGGCAACTGGACTTAGAAAGGTGATCTTGAAGACGTTTCGCCTTCTCTCCAGAAGGCTTCTTCAGTTCTAAACTAGTTGGCAGCAGAGCTTGAAAATATAGCCCTTCTGGGCCATTAGCATGCTAATGACCTGGCCGGTCACCTGAGAGTCGTTGGCAGGGTCTTTAACAGGGTCGTTGGCAGGGTCGTTGACCTAGTTTCACTTGGGGTGCTTCCCCTTTGTCTGCTGGGTGACATGGTAATGAGTCACCAGGTGTCGTGAAACTGTGTGAACCTTTGGTTTGCTGGCGGAAGGAGTGGAGGACTGCGTTGTAAGTGGGAGATAGGAAGTGCCTGAGCCCACCACCTCTGTTTAAGGAAGGTTTTTCCAACTTAACGTGGATGGCTTCCTTGACACCCCTCTCAAACCAGCCATCTTCTCTGGCCAGTACACGTACATGGCTGTCCTCAAAGGAGTGTCCGCTTTCTTTCAGGTGTAAGTGGACTGCTATCAAACAGCCGATCCATAGACGAATGGCCCAACACAGACGGGCAGCCTCTTCAGGACAGGACTCAGCAGTCCCGGTCGAAAGTGCTGTGTTGACGCTCGGCAGGGTGCAGCTGGCACCTGAAGAAAGCCAGAGGTTGCCAGGTACCATCAATCCATTGCTCATGCACATCACCCACCAAAAAATCCTAAGCATCAGTGGTGATGGCGATGGGTGCATTAGGCGATGAGTGAGCAAGCATGGCGGCGCTGGCCAAGGCCGCCTTGGCGGCAACGAAAGCAGCATCACTCTCCACGGACCAGTCCAACACGTACGCTGGCTTCCTGCCTCTCAAAATATCATAGAGAGGGTGCATGATTCCTGCTGCTCCCGGAATGAAACGGTGGTAAAAGTTTATCATGCCCACAAACTCCTGCAGGGACCGTACGGAAACTGGCCGTGGAAAATCCAACACAGCTTGCACCTTGGACGGGAGGGGAGAGGCCCTCGCTTTTGTGAGGCAATGCCCTAAAAAGTCAATGAAAGTCACACCGAACTGGCACTTGGCAGAGTTGATGATCAGTTTGTGCTGGCTGAGACACTGAAACAGTGTCCGGAGGTGGGTCAGGTGCTCATTCACGGAGGTGCTCGCCATCAAGATGTCATCCAGGTAGACAAAAAGGAAAGGCAGATCACGCAGGACAGAGTCCATAAGGCGCTGAAATGACTGGGCCGCATTTTTAAGTCCAAAGGGCATGTGCAGGAACTCGAACAGCCCGAAAGAAGTGATAACTGCTTTCTCGGGTACATCGAACGGGTGCACGGGAACCTGATGGTACCCCTGCACAAGGTCCACCTTTGGGAAAAGGACCCTGCCTGCCATGTGCATCGAAAAATTCTGGATGTGTGCCATCGGATTCCTGTCTGGTGTTGTAGCGTCGTTCAGTTGGCGGTAATCACCACAGGGATGCCATTCCCCGTCCTGCTTGGGACCACATGGAAGGGAGATGACCAGGGACTACTAGAGCAGCGGATAATCTCGAGGCGCTCAATGTTGGAAAATTCCTCCTTGGCAATGGCAAGTTTATCCGGTGCGAGCCTCCTCGTACACGCATGGGTCGGTGGGCCTGTGGTGGTAATGTAGCGCTCCACACCATGCTTGGTGATTGCAGAAGAGAAGGTGGGCCAAGTCAGTCCTGGATAATCTGCAAGCAGACGATGAAACGACGATATTTTATTTAGCTTAGTTTTAGTTTTGTCATGGAGGCAATTAGGGGAATAGACCACACCTGGTTCTCAGGGACGTTGCAGGCATTCACGCACACCTGATGTCCGGGTGGTAATCAGGACAATGCACCACACCTGGGTCTCATCAGCACATCAGGCAATCACGCACACCTGGTGTTGCAGGATTTAAGCATCGCTCTGGCGTCTCTTCCTCGCCAGTTTGTTTGTGCTCCATGCCTCATTCTCCAGCGTTTGTTCAGGGACTCATTTCCCGGCTTCGACCCTGCGCGTTCTCGACCTGCTTCGATCGTCTCTTCCCCGGTATCCGACTCCGTCTCTGGACTGTTTTTGTCTCTGTCGGCTCCCTAACCGACCTCAGCTCCTCGAGCGACACTGTGGGACATATCTTCTCTGGAGGAATACTTACCTGCTGATTATTGTTGCGGATTATCTACGCAGCACGGAGCTGCATCTGTGGATCGTTCACTTCTGTCCAACATAAGAGAGTTCTGCCTTTTTCACTGTTTATTGCTCACTTAAATAAAGACATTGGAGTTCGGTGTTCGTGTGCTGCATTTGGGTTCCACGTCTGACACCTGACAAGTTTAGCTGCAGTAATTTTATTTATTTATTGCTGCACCTTTGGTTCGAGAGGACTGTAATCTGAGTCTGACATAAGACTTTGACTTTGATAATGTTGAAGCAAAGCTTTCAAAAACAGAACACTTCTTTTGTGCCTGACAGCAACTTCAAGAACAATGTGGCTTACCCTTTTAACCTTTCATATTTGGAAACTTCCTCTTTTCATCATGACATGACATTTTTGGATAAAGGTCTTGGATGGTTGTTTTGTAATCATATTTTTAGGACTTCATCTTTTTAATTATTATGATTTTTAACACACATTGTGTATTAAACTACACATTAACACACACAGACTATGATACACAAGTCATTGACTCACTTCCTTTTTTTTGAGCATCCAACCACAAGTAATGTAGAAGTAAAACTGTGTTTAAATTAATGTTTAAGCAAAGCTTTCAAAAGCAGAACATTTCCTTCATGCCGGACAACAACTTCAAAAACGATGTGGCTTACCCTTTGTCTTTTTACACTTGTGTTTTTTATGGAAATTCAAGCAAAAAGTGAGTTGCTTATCAGTTCTTTGCACGTATCAGTGTTTCTGTGATGACATTATTGGGCTCCATTGAGGGTCGTTTAAAAACTGACTTCGGGGACTTTAACTGAATTTCTGTTTTTCAGATTGGCTATGTTGTTTTTAATTTTATGTTTGGGTTAGGGTTTATCTGAGTGATTTTCTCTGTCCCTCATTTCTACAGAGTGCGCTGGTGTTATCGACAGATGTCTACAAGGCAGCGGCTCCTGGACAAAGTAAGTTAAAAAATCTGTTGTTAATCATGAAACCTATTACGCAGGGACAGGTACAGATATATTTACTTTGTATTGGTTATTAACGCTGTGTGATAGTAACTTAGAGGTAACTGATGTTTTGAAAGCAGCTGGATCTGAGGGTATTTTCTGTCCACTGTGCTCCTGTACTCAGACGTTCTCTGATCAATACACTTCCTGTCTGGCAGCACTCTCGTTCTTCACTACAACCCTCTCTAACAGTTCCTTTTTATCCTTTCTTTTTACCATCCAATATTCAATTCCTGATTAGCTCGTGACGTTTTGATTGTGGAAATGTCTGTTGACCATCATCAAAGACACTCAATCAGATCTGAAATTACAAATAAGGATTTATGAATTGACCTTTTTTTAAAGGTCAGACTCTTGAGGACCATGAGGGTGGTGCCAGGAGATTTTAGACAGGCTTGTGTTCTGCACCATTTCTGCTTTACGCTTAATTTGAAGCCAGCTTCCGTCTTTTACCAGCTATCATTAAAGCCGTCAAGCATACAAAACAAATTAACAAATTATCTTTGATAGCCTTGTAATAGTCATAACAATAGGGCAGTGCCATTAGATTTTAGACGGGCTTGTGTTTAATCAATCCGCACTAATTCTGCTTTATGTTTAAGTTGAAGCCAGCTTCCGTCTTTTAGTAGTAATAATAGTGGTAATAATAATAACAATAAGAAGGTAAGGTATCTGAGACACACAGATGTTCCACAAGAGTGAATTTTCATACGTAAGTTGAATTTGCTGGCTCACAGGCTCATGGAGAGATATGTTCGAGCCTTAGGACACCATGACATGGACATGCAGTTCAGTTCAGGAGACCTTGTTCAAAATGGCACTTGTGTGTAGTCTCACCACTGCTCGGTTGCTGCTCGGTAAATTGACAGTTGTTTTCCCTACTTTTTATGTCCTCACGTCTGGTGATTACGCTTATCCCATCCAGACATATGGTCGTGACTCTCTCCGTGACATTAAGGATATCATGGCTCCGGCTCTCGCCCCCCCGCCTCACCGGCACCACATTCCTGATCAGCTGCACCTGCTCCACATTGCCAATCAGCCACACCGGCACCTCATCTGCCATTGAAATGTAGCTGAGCCCACATTGGTCCTCCGAGCCATAAGTGGTCCTGCTTTAAACTTGTAACGTTGGAAGACATCTCGATACTTTTAACTAAAATGAAACCGTCCTCTAGTTTCCAGGATGTTGTTCCTCTCAGACTATTATTGAATATGTTTGACATTATAGACCCATGGGTTATCAAACTTTTTAACATGTCACTCTCCTCTGGTGTGTTTCTTACCTCTTTTAAACATGCTGTTGTGGAGCCCATACTCAAAAAATAAGCTCAGACCAATGTGATTGTAAGTGGCCGATTTTTCTATTGGCTTCAGAACTAGAGCCGGGAGAGTAACTGGAATCCATAATCCCTATGCGAAGCCTTTTTGTTTAGCCTAGCCGACTACATCAAGGATGAGTTGGTGTCGTACGAGCTTCCTTCCAACCTGGATGGTCTGATCGAGCTAGCCACAAGGATTGACCTTCGGATTCAGTCTCGTCCGCGGGAGCGGGGTCAGCGGCTGCCAGGGCGCTTCCCACCTCATTATTCGCGCCTTGCGCCGGCCACTCCTACCCGCGATCATCGCTCCTGAACACTGGAAGGGGAGCCAGAGCCCATGCAGGTGGGTCGTTCCCGACTTACTCCGCAGGAGCATCAGCGTCGTGTGGAGCAGAAACTGTGCCTATACTGCGGAAAATGGGACACTTTCTTTCCTCCTGCGTGTTAAAAGACAAGGCTCACCACTAGGTGGAGAAGTAGTAGTGAGCCCCATCTCCTGTTCCGGTTTCCCCATCAGCTGTCCCCTGGTTCAAGCCCAGCTCCTGCTACCAACCGGTTCTCAGACACTCGCCACTATGATCGACTCTGGGGCTGATGGGAACATTATGGATGAGAACCTTGCTTCACAACTAGGAATATCTCCAGTTCCTCTCCCACAAGCTGTCTCCGTCCGCGCCTTGAATGGATCCTCTTTGGGAAGAGTCACGCGCCAGACGTCGCCTGTGCACTTGTGAGTGGCTGGAACGCACAATGGGATTCTTCAGTTCCTGCTCCTGCCTTCACCACGGGTCCCTTTGGTCTTAGCTTACCCCTGGCTCCAGAGACACAACCCTCATATCGATTGGACCACGGGTGTCACTCATGCTTGGGGGGTATCCTGCCAACAGACCTGCCTAGCCCGAACATCAACGAGACCTTCCTGCCACACCCTGACCTCTGACCCTGACCTCTCGGGGGTTCCACGACTTGTAGGAGGTGTTCAGCAAAGCAAAAGCCACCTCTCTGTCTCCTCACCGCTCATATGACTGTGCTATCGATCTCCTGCCAGGCACAACACCTCCCAGGGGAAGATTGTATTCACTGTCAGACCCAGAGAGGCAGGCCATGGAGACCCACATCAATGACTTGCTGGCAGTGGGGGCTAATTCGCCCCTCCTCTTCCCCTGCTGGCGCGGGGTTCTTCTTCGTGGAGAAGAAGGACAAGACCTTACGGCCCTGTATTGACTATCGAGGACCTAATGACATTACCATTAAGAACCGCTATCCCTTGCCACTCCTCTCATCCGCCTTCGATCAGCTTCAAGGTGCGACGGTTTTCACCAAGCTGGACCTTTGCAACGCCTATCATCTGGTATGCATTTGGGAAGGGGATGAGTGGAAGACAGCCTTCAACACACCTTCTGGTCATTACGAGTATCTGGTGATGCCGTTCGGGCTTACCAACGCCCCGGCTGTCTTCCAGGGCTTGGTTAATGATGTCCTCCGGGATCTGTTACACCGCTATGTATTTGTTTATCTGGACGACATCCTGATCTTCTCTCGGAACCTAGAAGAACATATCACCCATGTCCGGACAGTTCTCCAGCATCTTCTTCTACACTCGCTTTTTGTTAAGGCCGAAAAATATGCCAGTTTCATGCAGAGTCAGTTTTCTTTCTGGGATTTATTATCAACAAAGGAAGCTTCCTATTGGACCCGTCCAAGGTGTCAGCCGTCTCTGATTGGCCAGTTCCGGAATCTCGGAAGCAGCTTCAACGTTTCCTTGGCTTTGCCAATTTTTATCTCTCTATCTCTCGGTTGTTGACCGTTTTAGTAAAATGGCCCACTTTGTGCCCCTGCCCAAACTCCCCTCGGCCAAGGAAACTGCCCAGCCTGTGCTACGTCATGTTTTTCGACTCCACGGTATTCCTCTGGATATTGTTTCCGAATGTGGTCCTCAATTCACTTCCAGCTTTTGGAAGGAGTTTTGTGCCCAGCTGGGGGCTAAGGCTAGCCTCTTGTCGGAGTTCCACCCCCAGTCCAATGGCCAGACAGAGCGCCTTAACCAGGAACTGGAGACCAAGCTTCGTTGTCTGGTCTCTCTAAATCCATCCTCTTGGGTGGAGGAATTGTTGTGGGTGGAATATGCCTACAATTCCTTGTCGAGCTCTGCCACTCACCTGTCTCCTTTTCAGTGCGCCTATGGCTATCAACCCCCCCGTTCCACTCCCGAGAGAGGGAGGCCGCCTGCCCCTCCGCTCTCTCTTTCATCCGTCGTTGTCAATGGACCTGGGCGAGGGCTCGCTCCAATCTCTTCCGCACGGTGGACCGGTATGCCACAGCCGCCAACCGTCATCGCTCCCCTACTCCGGACTTACCTTCCCGTGTGGAATACCTCCTTTGGATTTATTGCCTCCGATAAACTCCGCAGCACGGAGCTGCGTCTATGACCTTCCCCTATCTGGACTTCGTAAGATCACTCTGTCTCTTTCTTTGTTCATCGTTCGTGTCAATAAAGACGTTCACTGGAGTTCTGTGCTCATGTGCTGAATTTGGGGCCAAAGTCTGATCTGTGACACTTCCTTTATCACTTTGCTCTTTGGACACAATAGATGCTTTTAAAAAACTCTCAAAAACTCTTCAAACTTTTTAATGAGGTTCTTAGCCCTACCGATCTCAGTTAGTTCTGCTAGATTACACTTTACCCCATTTTATATTTGTATTTTTATGTCTATTCTTATTCCTGTTTTTACTTGTGTTTTATTATATTACCTGTGTTTCTTTGTCTTTATTTTTTATCCCCGTGAAAGCACTTTGTGACCATTGTCTGAGAAAAGTGCTATGCAAATGTGTCAAGACGTGACATGTTAGGTCTGAGCTAAGTCGGGCCGGTTTGCAATCATGTGTATTGTCACTGAATAAATGTGTAAATGTGTGTTAATAGGTGTTATGAGCGGGAAATTGTCACCTGTTCCTCACCACGTCGTGGTGGTGGCTTCCGCCGTCTGAGGGTAAACGTGTCACAAGAAGTGAGACCATATTTTGTGTACATGAGCATGAAAATCAGAATGAATTTGCTTCCCCGACCTAACATATTCCTGCTTTTGCAGGCTGAGGAATCTATGCCTAATCACAGGCTGCACATCCCATCCTCGGCTCTCCAGATGTCCAGAGGAAACGTGTCTGATGAGGAGGTGCTGCTGGTCATCACTGCGATCGACAGCAGCTTTTTCCAGGTAAACTTTGAGCTACTAATGAATCCTTCTGCAATTTACGGATCATCACAGCAGGAATGTGGATAAATGTGGATGAATCTGTAAAATTCTTGTTGAAATCTCATCAAATTATGTAAAAGGCTGCAGTTCAGGTGAAATAACATGTTTAAAATTAAAACATTTGCACTAAAATGACATATGTCCTTGTTTCTGGCAGTCTGGTCCCTCTCCCGGTGGGGGGAAAGCTCGATCAGCAGCGCCCACTCACCGCAGGTCAGGCACCGTTTTGGGCAGTTCAGTTCTGGTAGTGAAGGCGGGGAGCAGTCGTGTCAGGAACCTCTCACAGCCGGTCTGGTTAACCTTTAAACACGACATGAAGGTGAATAACTTAAACTGCTTTCTATTTGGAAATTAGGAGCTTTTCCTTCTTTTCATTTCGAAGATGAGTGTGTTCAATGTTTCAGGTAGAAGACGCAGCTTGTGTGTTTTGGCAGGAGTCAGACCTGGATGACAGAACAGGTGAAGTACTGTGTTGCCATGCACTCAAACTTAAATAGACACAATATTTATGGATTTTTTTAATACTGCGAGGATGTGTGTTTGCAGGATACTGGAGCGCAGAGGGCTGTCACACCAGTGTCACTGGAACTGAAGTGGATTGCTATTGCAACCGCCTGGGTTTCTTTGCTGTACTTGTGGTAAATGGGGGACAATAATAATAATAATAATAATAATAATAATAATAATAATAATAATAATAATAATAATAATAATAATAATAATAATAATAATAATAATAATAATCCTTGCACTGTTGGGGTTGAGTGATAATTCGGTTTTTGACCTCTGGACTTTCAAACTTTTCCCTTTTTTGTTGCAGAACGTTTTATCAGTGGAAAAAGAAAAAGACGAACCTGAAACGCTGAGCTACATCAGCTTCGCTGGATCCGCTCTGTCCGTCCTCTTCACAGTCCTGGCTTTAATCATATATTCCAGACTGCAGTAAGTGAATGAAGGTCCTGAGAATGCTGTTCTTGAATGTCGTCATTACTGACAGCTCTCACACACAGGAAGAAGCTGGAGGAAAATGCAAATCCATGCAAATTAAAAACAAAAACGGAAACCAAAAACAGCAGCCATAATGCTGTTATACTCTAATTAATCATGATCATTGAGATGATGATCATATGTGATTTGAAGTCAAACACATCTGCTACACACAAAATACTTCTGCTTCTGCATATTTGTTGGCTTACATAGCTTATAAACAGTTAGCATAAACTCTGTCTTGCAGACGACAGCATCCAGACAAGAGTGTTACTGTGCACCTCCACCTGGCAGTAGCGCTGCTGTGCCTCCACCTCAGCTTCCTGCTGTGTGGATTCTGGGTGATGGTGCTTCATGAGAACGATGAGGGATGGGTCTGCAGGGGCCTGGGCCTCCTGTTACACTGGTCCCTGCTGGCCAGCTTCAT
>BJFM01006443.1:3520-16735 GCA_016586285.1 Arothron firmamentum
GTGTTCTTTCTGTTTATCCAGGTATTGATCTCTGACATCAGATATCATGTCTTGATTTTTAAAACCAAAGAGGTTGTAGTTCGCTTTTGAAACTGCTGAAACTATTTTGGGTTTCCATTCACATGGACTGTAACACTTTACACCAGAGGCACTAGGTCATTTTCCATGACTGCACTTTTAAAGAAACTCAGAAAAGATGACCTATGTAAAGTGCTTTATGGAATAATTGATAAATTTGACTTAGAACAACTTGAGTATCTGGAGATGTTGGGGCAAGAATATGTAACGAATGAAAGAAAAAGCTCTTTTATTACAGTGTTTTTATAGTTAGCCTTGACTAACAATGCCATGTTGGAGGAAATCTTTAAACAAAAAGAGATCAGTTAAACTTCTATTGAGGGACTCACTCAGAAGTATGGAAATATTTCGGAAATTGGAGAATGGCCAGGATACATGCAGGGTCACTCAAAGGACATTCCATATGTAAATAATTATGTGACAGAAACACTCAGGAAGCACAATGAGATTAATATCTCCCTTGGCAATGTGCTAATTGGAAATATTAACACGCTTGTTGCTCACTTCAAACACTGTTGTGCTGAAAAGGGCTGTGATAGTGTATTTAAAAACTGTTTACATTATATGGCTCCAAGTGACTAATTCAAGGATAGAGCCAGATGGTTCAGTACTATAGTGGGTAATCAAAAATGTGTTTTTCCATACTTTATCAGTTTGATTGATCAATGAGATATTTATTAAAAGGGCAATTTGCTGCACTTTCACAACCAGAATGTGACAGGTCAGTTATACTGTAATGTTTTTTCTTGTAATGTCTTTCTTTGCTTGTTTGTTTTGATGACAAAATATATATATATATATATTATTGTGAGCTTTTTCCACTCCACGGCAAATTAAAGAAAGAATGTTCCATCTTACTGGTGTTTAACTTCACCGCAAACTGTGATAACAGAAGACTCAAGGGCCGTAGCCGGCGGCACATTCATGCTGTGACTTGGCATCGCTTCTGAGCACGCGGCTAGCAGGATTTATCCTCCTGAGCGGAGCCTCACTACATGCAAAATCCTTCTTGAGTTTCCCTACTCTTGCCGCTCGACAGGCTGTGGATTTTTCACGTGTGAAGTGAAGTTATATTAAGTGTGAGGACTTGTGGATGGGGTTAGAAGTGGAAGTGTTATGGACTCTGTGTGCATTCTCTGTGTCTCTATAGCCTACATGGCCCAAACGGACTTCCTCTGAACTGCACAATCATTTTCCACAGAGGTTAGAGAAAAACGGACTGTCTTTGAAGCATAAACAGATGGAGCTTTTGTGTGCACTTCAAAGACTATATTTGACGATTTTATGTGAACTTTTTATATGAAAACAGCTACAGTACAGTCTGAGACACTGTGCTACATACTGATATTGAAGCTGGAGCTGGTGATTCTCAATGTTTTGTTTATGCATGCTATAAAACATGGGGTAATTTAGGAGCATTTACTGTTTTAGCATACTCATTTTCACCTAAGACAGCCCTCAGACGCAGACCAGGACTGCGGATAAGTTGGTCATTTTGTGTCACTGTTTTTTAAAGGCCTTTCAGAACCACATGCACATTGCCCAGCAGGACATCCAATTTAAATGTTTGAAACAGACGTTTAATGCACCTACACTTGTCCTGCATTGTAACAGCATGTCCCAAGCCCTCTCCAACTCCTGCCTACACCCTTTTACGGGGTACTTATGAGATGAAACATCACCACTTCCACATAGGTAGAAACACACGCTCAGTAACTCACTCATAGAACTCCGCTGCTGGGGTGATCTTGTACTTGGCGTAAGACGTCCCGTTGCCTAGGACCGAGCCATTGATGGCTTTGGGGTCAGTGCAGTTTTCGCTGTTCCAGCTGTTGCCACAACCTATCCATGGCAGCTCATTGGTCATGGAGGAGAACAAGTAGTATAGGGACCAAGCAATGATGACGTTGTAGTAGAAGCCAACATAGAGCGCGATGAGGATGACGGTGTAGCCCACACCTGAAGAACACGGAGGTAAAGCATTAAGCAGACCAAAGCAATAGACTACGTGGACATCAAAATGTCAATTTTAATGCTGTGGGCACAGATGAAAAAACTTTATATCAATAATGGAAGATAACTAAGTCCACTTTTTCACTTCCATTTTGTGTAGCTGTGTTTAAAATGTCCATTCCACAGAGTTCTATATTCCAGTTGTACAAATACTTTTACCTTGTAATGCACAATTTCTTTATTTGCAATATAATTGCATCATGGCTCAAACTTTGACGAAAAGACTTGGGATGATCTATCTCAGAATCTTGACATATCTTCAACACTGATTTTGTTTTTTTTATATATATATATAATGATAATCAAGTGTATCCCGAGCACATAATATAATATTTTTGTATCGAATATCCACTGAATTGTGTCAGAAAATGAAATTACCTGAAAATCAAGGACAGCAGACAGAATTTGCATGATCATGTCTCGTCATTTTCTTCAGTGTCTCATTTTAGTAAAGACTAAAGAAAGACTGGCTTGAAATACACATAACTCATCCAGAGAACTTTTACTTTTTCTAAAATCTTTACAAATCTGTCCAAGATCTTTTCAAATGATGGGATAACTTGTTTTAATTCCACTGGAATGGAACGGAATTTCATGAAAACTGGCGAGCCATAAAGCCATCAATCTCTCATTCAAGAACAGACTTTCAAAACCTGCAAAGTGTGGCTGCCAATAAAAGCAGTACTACTGCTGATGTAAAATTGCCATTAGAAGTTTGTATTTTCCCTGTGGCATACAATACTTGTCATTAGGTTTCAGACATGAATATGCGTCGGAGTGACAAAAATCTCGTGTAGACACAGTTTCCATGTTCACTTTAAATAATGACTAGACAAACAGACAAAACTGGATTATTTTAGCATGCATTAGTAATGGTTGAAGAAGAACCATCCTTTTGATAAAGATAAAGAAATGTTATTTGTTGTATGCAAAGTTATATGCCGTACAACAAGGAGATAAAAGGAGTTGTCAAAGTGAGTTTTAAATTGTCAAAGCAGCTCTTCATACAGATAAAGTGTTGGTAAGTAGACATGGACTTTGTTCAAAACACTTCATAAAATGAGACATTTGGCTTGAAAGTCTATCCTCCCCTCCACCTGTAAGCTCTTAATAGAATAATATAGCAAATACACAACATGGGAAATCTTTAAGACGTAAAAGGGACAGTGTTTGCAACTTGAGATGAGGTGCAATGTTGCAATCAGCAGCTGAGCTCTGAATCACCACCAAGTTGTATCATTGGGAGCTCCATGTCACCAGTCTGATTCCCAGCTGATTCTGCTTAATTTACATTAGAGTGATATTTATACAGCAACAGTCAGACCCCAGCGTATGTGTCAGATTTACTCCTGCAAAGGACTGGAATTGTTCAAGGAAGCCTCGAGGAAGCCTCGAACAACTCTCAGTTTGTGGAACAATTTATGGAAAACAAATAAAGGAACAGAGAGTCCAATCAACCCCACATGCATGATTGCTGGATTTATTACTTTACCTCAACTGGAGCTGAACCTTTTGCACCAAAAACCTCTTCTCATAAACTCAAAGCTGGCTGTAGTCTTATTTTTTTCTGGCATTAGTTGTCTCCTAATGCAGATGTACTTTTAACATGGTCTTATTTAATGCAAAGTAACACTGGTGATGTATAAATTAGAGTTCATCATTTGAACTTAACATTACAGGGATTTAGTCAGGCAAGCACAATAAGACAAAAAGTTAAACAATCCAAAGTGGTTAAACAGACAATAAAGTGATGTGACAGGGAGGTCAGCTAAAACAGGCACTTTAGAACCTTAAAGGAGAAAGTCCAATAACAAAGAAGGGAATTAAAGGGCAAGATGGAAGGGAGGGGGGGCGCACACAATAAAACTGTAAGTGCAGTTTAAAAGGTTAGAGGAAGAAAAAAGAGGACAGAGTCATGAGTTCATTTAGGTAAACATGCATCTTACCTTTAAAGATGGGGCAGATTTTCCACACTGTAGCAGCACCTTCTCTGTTGTACTGACCCAAAGCGAGTTCCATGTAGAACAATGGCATCCCCGCAATCACCAAGAAAAGGGTGTACGGGATCAAAAAGGCTCCTGAATAGGGAAAAATGAACACACACACACACACACACACACACACCCACACACACACACACACACACAACAGCGAGAGAAAGAAAAGCATGAGAGAAAGAGAGAGAGGCAGAGAGGGAAAGGGGGGGGAGAGAGAGAGAGAGAGAGGTCATTGTAACGTTGCTGGAAAAATATTATGCTATAACATATGAGCAGGAAAGTTCACAGTCCAACAGCTCAAAAGGAAATGACCTGTTATAATCTTTTTTTTTTTTTTTTTAAATACACAACACAAACATTGTCACATTCATTGTCTACAGCACTGAATGCGTTTTGCTGAGGGCCAATATGATTGACAGGCCGGCAGTACAGTAGATTTGACCCTTTGGAGCACTGAGTGCAACATGTTGACTTTTAGCATGAGTGAATGCACATACACACACCTTCTAGTGAGCACTCCGTTGTCATCAGTGTCAACAGTCTAAAACAACACGGTTAAGAACAATGTTTTGTTCATCCAGCCACACATAGGCATGCATGTGCACACGTGCAGCAGAATGATTCTCTTCCTGAGTGCAGTGTTACGTTTCAGCACTTCTGAAACCAGCACAAGTCCATTATTAACTTTATTTAGACTGACTGAGCATACCTCAGTACCAACATATTCCAGAAAGGATTTAATTAGTTACGAATTAATGGAAACAGATTTAATAATTAATCTTAAACTATAGAATATTGTAGGTTAGTCAATGTACATACTTGTAACTTTGTGGTCATGTGACCTCTAATAAAAAAAATCTCTATTTTATTTAGGTTTTTTCCTTTTTTTTCACTTATGTAGAAAATGCAGCAAACAAAGTAAAAGTTCTTCAAATTCAAATAAAAGAGGGCATTACCAATAAAGATATAGCTCTGATTAATCTGCGCTGGTTTCGCACGTGAAGCTGCTGGCATTGTGTCATCACTTGTAACAGTTTTAATCATTATTCCAACCCAACAATCCATGAGAATTACAGAGTTCACTCACCCCCTCCGTTTTTATAGCACAAGTAAGGGAATCTCCAGACATTTGCCAGGTCCACCGCGAAGCCAATGACGGACAGCAGAAAGTCAATTTTCTTTCCCCAAGTTTCTCTGTTGTCCTCGGATCCGATGCGCCCCACACGGTCGCCGGAGGACGGGATAATGGAAGAACTGGTGTACTGGACACCATTCTGGTCCTTCACCAGTATTAGTTCAACTTCTTTTTTCTCCGCATTGCACTGGTTTAGCGGGGCCACCGACGAGAGCTTGTGTTCTGGCATAATATTCATCTTCTCTGGTGCCTCTGATGCCCAGGCTGCTCTCACGGCCCCCTGTGGGTTCTGGAAGAGCAGATTATCAGAACTGGAGCGCTCGAATAAGGTCGGAACTCACGCCGACAACAGACGGGTTAAAAATTGTTGTCCACTGAGATTAGAGCAGAAACCTCCGCGCACATGAGTTTAAAAGGAGCAAAGGGAAACACGGAGTTTGTGCGTAAAGTTTCACAACGATTACGCACAACAAGAATGAGAAGTTTCCAAAAACCCGTGTGCTCAAAACATTATATTATTAACAGGAGAATATATCTGTATTCTGAAATAGAATAGGCTTTAATGAAAGAGCATTCCTCTCTACGTCACCGCGCGCACCGAGCGCACTGTGCGCAAAAACGGGTGTTCAGTCTACTACCTAGCTGATAATTCTTCACACAGTCAAAACAGTACTAAGAAATAAATAGGAAATAAACAACAACTGACTGTTTAAATACGTCACCTATGTCGAAATAATTAAAAGCTTGCCACTAAAGGGCTTTTCTCCATACTTGTTCAAGCTAAAAACACCTCTCCATGACCGGACGCTGCGGTTGTCCAGATGCATCTGAGAGGAGACAGCCCATTCTGAAAGAACTTTAAGACTCGCCTTCTTCTGCAGAGACTATATAAAATCGTCAGAAGCTTTTAAGTCCGTTTCCTCTCTCTCTTCCACGTGATATTTTATAATTGAGCACTTTCTCTCCAGTTTGATGTGAAGTTGACATGGGCGCTTTTTGTCGGGCTCAAGTTCCCATAAACGTGCGCATCTGCTGCAGATTTGTCCGTGCAGCAATTAATGGGAGCGACTTAAGCAGCATCTACTTGTAACGAAACACATGACGCATTGTGACATGATCCAACTTTTTGTGTTGATCAAACATTTTCGAGAGAACCTTCACATGAACTGTAATCTTTTGGTGTGTTTAGGGTTTTAGTTTTTAAGGGCACGACTAAAAGAGATTATGCTTCACCTTATCGGGCTCCGATTTAACAGCACACTGAGATATATATTCACTTTCCCACAGCTTTATATTAGTACTTGAATATCCCACACGACCAAACTTTCTGATATTTTAATTTGGACAAGTCTATCTGTTTCTTCTCTGTACTAACCAGATTGAATTACAGTTTTCTAAGAAGCCGTAAAAGCATTGTGTTCCATGTGTAATTCAATTTAACCGCAGCTTTTGCCAGTGGCAATGATTTCTATTAGATATGGTTGATCAGTTCATCCCATTAAAGTCAATGAATGTCCTTTTTGCTCTGCAGTGCTTGTTTTTACAAAACCCTAACAGGGCTGGTTTGGGCATTTGGTTTGTGGAGATTAAATAACCGCAAAAAATAAAATAAAATAAAAAAATTTAAAAAAATAAACAAAAAAGAAGAAAAATCATTGTTTCACCTTAAATATTAATGCTTTTTGGTTTTGTTTTTTGCTGCTTTTTTGTGCATTTGCATGTTCAGGTGTATAGAAGTGATGATGTAGGTTTATTTGTAATTGTCCGTGAGAAGCGACTTGTGAATGTATGGCGGATACATGTTTTGGAGAGCGTAGACAGTAAGGAGTGGATCTTAACCTTTAACCTGAGGGGTACTGCACAGCTCAGGGCAAAATGATGGCTTTTACCCTGGTCATCCAGGAAGTCTGCCCCTGGCTGTCATGCTCTGAGATGTTGACACGGGGATAAAGGCCTAATAAAATTAGACAGGACCTCTCAGCAGCCACATTTAACCCCTCTATTTAGTCAGGGTCATAACGACAAGCGCTGCTTCTGCTCCTATCTGACCTTTTACCTTTCCAGAGAGTTTTACAAGCACTCTGCTCCATCTTACCAATTTGTGTTACTAAATACTCCTTCACTCCTTCACTGTTAAGAGGCAAATGTGTACATGTTTTTTAATGACTGTGTATATTAGAAACACCCTGCTGCACTAGAGTAAATATAGCCTTTTTTTGTTTGTTTTTGTGGTAAAAAAAAAAAAAAATCATTTCAAACCAAATATGATAGATTGTAATTATGTGGTAAAAAATCAATTATTTTATTATTATTATTACTATTATATTATAATTTTTATTATAATTAATAAATTGTACCTCATTCTGAATGTTTATTTACCTATAAGTCTTTAGATGATCTTGATGTCTTTTTGTTCTTTCCCGTGGTTGAACTCTGCCCTCAGTAACAACCACTTATAAAACAACTTTTGCTCCTGCTTTCCTGACCAAGATGTGTTCACTCTGACCTTTTCTTGTTTCATCACTCTGTGGACTTGAAGTCCCAGGTCATTACGAGATTGCAATCAGGTCACGGCATGAGAACTGACTGGAGTTTATGTTCTGCAAATAATTGAAACTCTTGGTTTTAAACTCTCCAGGCCTCACCTAGGTCTAATGGCTGTGCCATTAGACTTCCCTCTCAGGGCTTTAACAGTGTCTAAAAAAGATTTCAGCACCTCAGCCTTAACAATAATGTCAGGATGCTGTATGCACAACAAAAATAAATAAATAATTAAATAAAAAGTACAACGGTCCCATGTCCGGTTCCAGATTTAGATTTCTCAACATCTGGAAAAGTGTGATGCCAAATGTAAAGGGAGCCCTTCAGGAGCACTGCATTTTTATTTTTTTTTACTTAACTCACGTTGTAAGATAGATCTCCCAAAACTACAACACCTTTAAAGATGCATTTTGAACTTGGATCCTGATATTTCAAATTCTTCATGTTGTCATGGCATTCCCAAAGAGAAAACACTTGTGACAGTGATTGAATGTGTTTTTGTCTTGTATCACAGGAGGAATGATGAGATGGGGTTTGTTTGAATCATATAAACACTCCTGCTTCTTATTTGGAAAGTCACTGACAAGTAAAAATTAAATAACCTTTAGGCATTTTACACAACCTAGCACACTTTTAAGTCAGGGCAGCAAAGAAAAAGAATCTCAAATAAGTGTAAAATTATAGTAAGAAAACAAATCACCTGTCCTTCAGATATGAAGATAAGACCAGCTTTGGTTTATACAGCTCCCCAAACATCGCCCTCATCAGGAATCTTCTCTCTTCCTATAAACTACCACAGGAGATGAGGAACAATCCCTTTCCTGAGAGAATAATAGGGGAGAAAAAAAACCCAACAAGGTGTCATCGAGTGTGATAAGGAAAGCTAACAATGGGGTTCAGAGGCACTCCCCACAGATCTGACGGAGATCGCTTGCCAGGCGTAGGAGGGCAGCGAGTTGTGGGGGGGGGTTTAGGTGTGTGTCCTGAAATGTGTAAGAATCCACAGTGTTCAGGATCCTTCTAGGGAAACACTCATCAGAGTTCAATGAACTTTTTTTGCACCGGGCAACTGGATGGCCCTTCAGTGGGCACACATAGCAGCAGGTTCACCTTCAGAAAAGAGTGGCAGGCTGCCCACCATTGTCCTAATTCATAGAATGTTATTGCAAATTATACAGGAATTTACTGAATTATTCTCATTATATTGAACTCTCATTATATTGAACTTGACTCAAAACCACCTCTTCCTTCCATGTGCTCATTGTTCATTGATTGTAAGATTGTTCACTTACAGTGGCTGATGAGAACTGTTGTACTTGGCTTTATCTCTTTTTTTGTCACCTTCTTATGACTTTTTCATTATAGTGACCATCTCCCCGTTGCTATAGCCATGGGCAATAGTCTTTCACCTCTCACATCTGCCAACTCAAGAATCCTGTTACATACAGTACTTAAAATAAGTTTCTGTTTTGGCTGTCAATATTTCCAATTCAGATAAATTCTCTCCAATAAAATGCATAGACTGTTCCATACAAGCATATTTTATATAAATAAGCATAACAGACTGTTTGATGTTACTGTTGCTATAACAAACACACACAGGTATTTCATTGTTTTAAAGAAGGTCTTGTTTTTAAAGAGGAAGTTCGGTTGAATATGGCCCAAAAATAAGACAAGACTTCCCTTTTACGCAAGAAACTTTTATTCCTGTGCCAAAATAGGCCCCAACATTTATTTTCAAAATAAATTCTGTTTTATTCTTTCCTGTTCAATCTGCTGTAACTTCAGCCCGAATAAGACTTGTGATCAGAGTGTGAAAATATAGCCTGCTGGACTGATCCCTGTGGTACAGTTAAACCTTGTTTTGAAGGAGGAGGAAGGAGACAATCCATTTTAGAAATGAGTTAGGGTAAAATGATCAACTGTATTAAAGAGAACAATAGAAAACAATTAGATGACCTGTAAGGCAGGGAGAACCATTTAGAATCAGGTATAAGTACCTCAGGCATTTAAAACTGTTGTTATCAGGCCTTTACTGAAAACACCTTCACTTGATCCAGGTGTCTTAGCAAACTATAGACCGATATCCAACATCCCATTCATCTTTAAGATACAAGCACCGATCTGCTTGTTGACCTCTCGCTCCATTCTTCCCTCACTCGTGAGCAAGACCCCGAGGTACTTGAAGTCCTCCATTTGGGGCAGGATCTCCTCCCTGACCTGGAGAAGGAACTCCACCTTTTTCTGGCTGAGAACCAAGCCCTCAGATTTGGAGGTGCTGATTCTCATCCTGGCCGCTTCACACTCGGCTGTGAACCGATCCAGCAAGAGTCGGAGGTCATGGACTCATGAAGCCAACAGGACCACATCATCTGCAAAGAGCAGAAACTTAATCCTGAGGTCACCAAACTGAACCCCCTCAACACCATGGCTGCACCTAGAAATTCCGTCCATAAAAGTTATGAACAGAATCGGTGACAAAGGGCAACGCTGGCGGATTCCAACCCTCACTGGAAACGAGTCTGACGTACTGCCAGCCAGTTCTGACACCGGTCATACAGGGAGCAGGGGGCCCGACTCCCTGAGGGACACTGTTGAATTCTCCAAGTCCACAAAACACATGTGGATTGGTTGGGCAAACTCCCATGCACCCTCAAGGATCCTGCTGAGGGTGTAGAGCTGGTCCACAGTTCCACGACCAGGATGGATCTCATCCAACTCTGGGGCCCTGCCACCGAGGACTTTTTTGACCACCTTGGCAACTTCACCCCCGGAGATATGAGAGCCCATCCCGAGTCCAAAGGCCCTGCTTCCGAAGAAGGTGGGATTGAGGAGGTCTTCGAAGTATTCCTTCCACCAACGAGGTCAGCAGCACACCATCCCCAGTATACACAGCATTGACAACGCACTTCTTCCCCCTCCTCACATGCCAAATGGTGGTCCAGGACCTACTCGAATCCGTCCGGAAGTCGTTCTCCATGACCTCACCAAACTCTTCCCACGTCCGGATCTTTGCCTCAGCTGGACACCGGCTCTCTCCCTCTTCTCTGTCTCTCTGCATCTTTCTGCAGGTGTCCTGTCTCCAGACCTTCATGCTGCACGGATCCCGACCTCTGACAAACCCAGTGTCCACTGTCAACACCTGCATATGCTGTTCCCTTTTTCATAACAACCTCCTATGCTGTATTATGCTTGCTATGTTTGCATATTTCTTTCTTTCTCTCTTTTATTCTCTGTCCTCCCTCTTCTTGTCCTACTTTACCAATCCAGCTTTCAGCAGGATGGTTCCTCCTCCTAAGCCTGGTCCTGCTCAAGGTTTCTTACTCTTAAAAATGAGTTTTTTCTTGCAACTGTGCTTACCTGAGGGTTCAGACTCTGGGTTTCTTTCTCTGCAAAGCACCTAGAGACAATTTTTATTGTAAAAGGCGGTATACAAATAAAACTGACTTGAATTGAATGGAATTAAAAACAAACCTCAGGATACAGTTCATTTAGGCGGACAAATTCTGAATTAGTTGCCAAGTTTCTATCAGAAAATTTTTGAACAATTAACAAGTCACGTACTGCGTGGGCCTTGTTTGCCACAGTCTCACGTATGACAAAAACACGTATGACAAGGGCATCAAATTTTTAAGACTGCCAGAGGCGTGAGTAATTACAGCAGATGCCGAAAGCCAGTCTAAAATTAACAAGATGTCTGGAGACTTTGACACTTAGGGTAGAAAGTGAGTGACTTTATAAAAAGCTGTTGTAGCAGGAAGTTGAAAAGTCGGTGCCGTACTGCAAGACTGAAGCAGAGGTGGAGGGACATGCATGAACATACAACGATGCGAAAATAAAAAAGAGACATCTAATTCCACATTCTAAACATTATTTTTATTTCTGGTATATGGCAGTGTCCACATGTTGGATGGACATATTTTTTTGTGCCAACAGGAATGTGCTTTTCAACTTTATCAGTGATTATCTGAGTACAGTTCCTGAGATACGCAAAAAATTTCTTAATGCCGTTTCGTTATTTTTAGAACAAGAGGTCCCTAATCAGGACATATCATGTCTATGTGAAATGTGGAAATGATCACACAGACAAGGGGTGGAAACAGCAATTAGCTGTGCATGGCTCAACTAACGACATCACTAGCACCACAGACTCATGGAAAAAAAAAACAAAAAAAACAAAAAGCAATGGCATTTCTGCAAAATTCTGTAGTTCACCCCAGTACAGTATGTGAGTTTTGCAGAAGTAAAGTACAGTCTAGCTCACATTACCGCTGTGGGGCGTGTGGGTTGCAGTGCAGTGTCAATGCCAACTACTAAAAAAGCATGAAATCATTTCACGATGACACAATGCAACTTGCCAATAAATTAAACAAAGAATAAGATATAATAAAAAAAAAAGGTGCACAAATTGCGTCATTGTTGCACAATAACTAACAAAGATGATACAAAATAAAACTCTGATATAGCATGCAAGCACTTCCTGCTTGACCTTGCAAGTTATTTATTGACTAATCAATGGACTTGTACGGACTCAAGTGTGTCTCAATTTTTATTTACTGCTGTAGTAGATGGTAAAAGTCTTCCCAACTGAACATTTTGGCAGTAAGCTTTAATGTGTGCTGCCTAAAGCCACCAAGCCACTTGGTTCTGATGGTTCAATACTGGTCAATCATTTGGAGCGATTTAACTCAGCTCCACTTAGGGGATAAGAAACACAACTGGGAGCAGACATGTGAAAAGCAGAAAAGACCAATGTGGAAGAGAACTGCATTTTGAATGTTTACATTGAAAGATAACCGTAATCAGCTCTCACTCCTAGATCCTTTGAGTGACCGTGAAGCTCTGTGAAAGGTTTACCCTGGAAAAGGGTCCAGAAAGGGAGTCTGATAGGAATATTTAGCAAGCACGCTGGTTGTTTATAGCTTATCTTTCCACAGCTTTAAGCTTCTGCTGAGAAGAAAAGTGTTTCACATAACATGCGTGCAAACTTTAACAGTCTGTGCAAAAAAAAACAACAAAAAAACAAAGAAAACATGTTAATTTATGGTGGGAAAAACAATCTGGACTATGGACTTGGACTGTTGACGCTTTTATATGAAATGCTTGCTGTAACCAGAAGTATGATGTGGTTTTTACCTTGGCAGTATGAGCAGGGAGCTGTCAGGCTTTGTGTTAAGGATCCAGCACAATCTGCAGATTAAAACCTCTTTTTAACTTCCACGCACAGGCAGACAGAGGATCAGGCAATCTCGACAACGAGCTCAGGTCAGGTGCAGGCAGGGTCGAACACAGGCAATCAGGCGAACTAACACAGGAACCCTCTGTACCCAAAATACACAAGCAACAAACGAAAGGAAATAGAGGAGCAATGAGTGCAGAGGCAGAGAGTCCTTAAATACCCCGCACACACAAACACACACACACACACACACACACACACACACACACACA
>BJFM01006445.1:0-27073 GCA_016586285.1 Arothron firmamentum
CTTTTTAACACTACAAACGTGTTTCAAAATCGTTTGAGTGCAAGAGTAACGTTTATGACAGCCCGACGATTACCTCGGACACATGCTCACCCATATTATATATTTTTTTAAAAGTCTGCAAAAAATAATTAAATTAATAAAATAAAGATAAAACAAACGCCACATAATACAAAGAATTTGCTCCGAGCTGAGAGCCTTTCCGCGATCTGAACGATGTGAGGGCTGAGAATGCTGTTAAATCAACTATGGAGGGTGCAAATAAATCGGTAACGCTCACAGAAGTTCCCATCGGGGCTGAATCAAACGTCTAATTGGGGCGGATCTTCCTCTTCCAGCAGGCTGCAGGCTTTAAAAGCAGCAGAAACTCAGGCTTAGTTGGAATAAACCTGTTGGGAGCAGGTTTGGTTCACGGAGTCTGTTACCCAGGTAACTGAATCAGAAATACGCTGAACCTGCTTTCTGAAACCGAAAATCCAGAGTTTTCCGGAAATCACAACATATTAAGTCAGGCTTTTCGTTAATCCCGCTTTCTGAAACGGACCCCAGGTCAGCCGTTCAAGGAGTGTTTGTAATCTTTTTTAAGATGTAACTTTTCTTCTCAAATCAGAACCGCATTTATAATGAGGAAACTATTCGAGCAGGGAATTTATCAGCATTGTCCTCTCAGGAAATGAAGCGTTGGGGAGCTGATAGAAACACAACTTAACAACAAAGTTACAGTATTAGCGCTTTTTTCATGTTTACCTGTTGTTGTTTGTTTTGCAACAGAGACCATGAGTACTGCCACTTCCCCTATCCTGTTGAAATGGGACCCCAAGAGTCTTGAAATACGCACGCTGACCGTGGAGAGACTTCTGGAGCCCCTGGTAACACAGGTAGGCCTGTCACCCCTCATCATCCGCTTCATGCCGCTAAAATAGCTGTGCAATCCGCGGAAATAGTGACAGTATAGAACCGGAGTTTCAAAAATAATTATGGTCTTTAGCTGTAAATCATCTGAGCCAAGAATGAGATGATTTCCTCAGAAACGATCCTCCGGTACAATAATGGCTTATTGATCAATATATCTTGCTAAGCAGGTGGTGCTTTCTGTAGAGATTTTAATATCGATATCTTTTTTGGCATGTGAAAAATTTGCCAAGCTCTGTCACTAATTTTGACATTTACTTTTGTGTGTCATTTTTAAGAAGAGTCTCATTTGTCCAAGGTTGAGAACTCTGATATGTCGTTTTTTGTTTTTTTTTAAATTACAGATTAGTAGATTCGGTATTCCTAACAGACAGAAATAAAATACTATTGCATGTAATTTATTGTCTGCATCCAGCAGACATAAATTACACACATTACACATGCTTGTGTGTTTTGAAGGAGTCATTACCCAAAGGGATAAAATTCAAAGTTTATACTAGTCTTGTTAGCATTTAGCGTTAGCTCGGTTAACAGTTAGCAGATGTCTGTCTAATTTCAGGGTTTCATCAGCATTAAAGCATAATGTTACATGTCACTCCTCTTTCCTAACACAGTTTTGATGCCGTCTTTGCCCGGTATTGTCCAAAATTAATTAAACATTCAGGCGCAAAATGTTTAATGCAGACATGAAGAGCAGAAGGGAGAGTCGCAGCAACATTGCAAATGAACATCAGTTTAATCCAGTGGTCCCTGGTAGTTTGGCCCACTGATGCGGGGACACTGAGAACACTTTCGTGTTGATTTTGGCAACCAACAACAGAGGAGTTGACATGGGGTTTACATCGAGACATCTTTCACATACTGTAACTCGTCATTAATGACGGATCTCTGGCAGGCTGAGCACGTGATTTCAGATGGTGCAAGAGAGGAAGGTTTATGCAAATAGCCTCCTGTGATGCCGTCATCAGAGGAGCTTTCAAACTTGGATTTTCAATTAAGTTTCAACTGAGGTCCAACACCAATTTGCAGGCTTCAACAAGGAAGTGCAATGTCTGGTTGATGACTCCATCACATCAGTCCATCTTTTTTTTTTAGATTGCATTTGGGGTGTTTCAGGAGCTATCCACAAGGATCCACCCTCTCTGTTGATTAGAAGATTTTGTCTTCTCCTGTGGCTGTGACCACAGTGATACCATCGAATGTATGCATTGCATACATTCTTACAGACAGCTTTAAATTTCCATTTTACTCTGAGGAAATCTGCCGGTGAATTTGATAGCAGGTAACCAGTTTCAGTTTTTTTCAGATTTTTTTTCCTTGCCTGTCAGCCCATCACATGCTTGTTCTTAGGTAATTGCTTAATATTAGCCTGACAGAAGGCTGATGAGCCTCCTTCCAATTCTGCAAGGCCTGACAGCTCTTTCTTTCTTCTTTTTTTTTTGTAAATTCTCCACAATGCTTATTGATTATTATGAAGGTCCTGTGACTTCTATCGGAATAGTAATCATAGTCAAATGTATATTAATGTTGTGATTTTGTAACTTTCATGCATTGTATGGCATTTACTGCTTTATATTTTTTGATAAGATCATAACGGGCTCATTTCAGTTGACTGTTCTCTCTGAATTTATTAACCTTTAAAATTATCATCCGCTATTTTTGCACAGAATGAGGTAATTGCTGTAATCAAACTTAAATATCAAAATATGCACTCTTGCAAGTACGCACATTGACTCGTATGCTACAGTACTGTAGATTTTTTTTTTTTTTCCTGCAGGTGCATTACAAGTGTTAAACATTTTCATATATGCATAGTAATGTGGTTGCACCATTTTTGGGCACATACAAAGTTAAAGAATTGGTAATGAAATCTAGGTCCTGGAACAGGAAAGGGTGTTAAGAAGTCAGTTCTGTCACACTCGTGTTTTTCCTGGTTGTCTCCCAACTCATTTAGATTTTGGCACATCAGACATGCAACATGCTTAATGAAATTAAACCTGAGGTATTCTGGATGGTTACTGTTGACACGTGAGTTAAAAGCTGTCAAATGGTGTTCTCGTATGAGTGGGGTCACCAACACAGTGCCCGCGGGCATCAAGTTGCCCGCAAGGACCACATGAGTCGCCCGCAGGCTTGTTCTAAAAATATCACAACTCGCACATGAGCTGCGTCTAAAATGTAACTTTTTTCTGCTGCTATTTTTTTAATCACACTTGCATTTATATAGATTTGAAAATGACAGTGTCTCGTTCAAAGGTCAGTATTTTGTGCATGTGTGTCGAAACCTTTGCGCTTGTGGAGAGTAAGCTAGCAGGCAGTGAAGATGGTGAGCAGAGTGCAGTTTCTTACCCCCAAAACATGGCAGAAAAGAAAGAAAACATCATTTTCAAAGTGAATGGGAGGAAGACTTCTTTTTAACTACTGTGAAAGGACACTGCTTGTGTTTCTTTTCCGGGCGACTGTGGCGACGGCGAAGCGGCACAATGTGGATCGACACTTTACTTCGTGTTATGAAAGACTGCGGTCACGCCATCTGTGTTTCGAAAAGACACGGTCACGCTGGATACAGTTTGAAAATACTGTGCTCATCTACATTGCATGGTACGGTAAAATGTAAGTGCGGCAGTGGAAGTGGCAGACGAAAAAAACAAAAAACATCATTTTTTTCTATAAATTCCAATACATTCCAGTTCTTCTTAAACACATCCCCCTTTACCAGGTTGGTGACTTTCAAGGTTATTCAATGGAGCATTTTCTCACACAAGCAATGACCCTTTAGGTTTTATCAAGGAGAGAGATAATGACACCTTACAGTCACACACAACAACGACTTGTGACAAAATGTCCACACGCAAAATGTCCACAGTTAACAGAATTTTTATTCTTATTATATTTACATATCTTTTACTCAGCCTATCAACAACTGCAGAAATTATATACTTACTTCATGTGGCGTGGCATGAGAAGTGTTATTTTTTCTTTTCACAGTTTATGTACAAATATATGAAATTATTATAATAATACTTTATGTTCTATGAATTTACAATATGCCATATATTAAATATTAAAGCCATCTCAGAAGTTCCAGGGAATCATAGAACTCACAGCCTATGTTGCTGCAGCTCTGGAATGTCACATTTTCCAAAAAATCAGGTTGATTTTGGGGCCTCCGTGTTAAACAGTTTCTGTTACTATTCTGCATTTGAAGAATGATTGCTCAACTGCAAAATAAACACCACTTGACAAGTCAGCAGAGAGCAGATTACTTGTAAAGGAAAAAAAAAGAGACCTGAAAAAAACAAAAAAAACCAAAAAAAAAACAAGCCAGACAAGTGCTAGAAGCACATGACTTATATAGGGGAAATCAGAATGTAGGCTGATAACACAAGCGGAAGAGTTACAGTTGACCTGTTGAGTTGGCATAAGTAAGCTAGTCAAAAAAGACACACAGACACACACACACGCGCGTACATACACACACACACACACACACACACACACACACATGCACAAACACTGAAGCTGTAGAAAACAGTAGGGGAATTTGCAGAAATAGTATTGGGCCATTGGTTGTGTATTGTGGTTTAGGATGTGATTGTGAGAATGCTACAGGGAAAATTCTTGAAAGTCTGCAGAGTGGTAGAGGAGGGCGTGTAGAAGAAGGCAGAAGTGGAATTTGTAGAAAAATATTAGCTTTAGACTTTGTATGATTTTTTTAATTTGACGTAGTGGGCCATTGGTTGTGTGCTAATGACTTTGTGATGTGATTGTGAGAAAATGCTACAGTAAATAACCTTGAAAGCCTCCAACTTGGTAAAGGGGGATGTGTTTAAGAAGAACTGGAATGTATTGAAATTTATAGGAAAAAAAGGTCTTTTGTTCTATTTTTTCTTCGTCTTCCACTTCCACTGCTGCACATATGTTTTATCGTGTCACGCAAAGTAGATGAGCATGGTATTTTCAAACTGTACCCAACGTGACCGTGTCTATTCGAAACACAGATGGCGTGACCACAGTTATGAAAGCTATACCACCGGAAAGCGCTCTTCGGGCAGAAAATGCCCGTGAGCTTAAGGCAGCTTTTGATAAGCAGCAGTCTTTTTTAACCAAGCCGGCGAATAAATCCCGAAAAGGAACCTAAGCCTCATTTGGAGCTACACATTTTCTTTAAAGAAGAAGAAGGTCTTTTCTGACGGAGAAGTTTTCAAAGAAGCAATGATGATAGTTGCTAACACTGTACTCAAAGATGAGAAAAACGGAACCGATCTCACCTCTATTCTCTCCAATGTGGGACATGGGGACAATGGAGGGAAGTTGACAATTACAAGAAAGAGTTTTTTTGTGCAGAAAAAGGTACCATTGGAAAAGCCGGTACCGGTATCTACAGACGGGGCTCCTGCTGTGATCGGCAAACATACAGGTTTCGTTGCTCACTGTAAAGGTGACCCAGACAAACAGACAAAAGAAACAGATAACAGATGCGGTCAGTGGCAACATGGTCGTGTCACAGAAAAGTCGAATTAAAATATTGAAAAATTGTGTTGAATTCAAAACTGTGTTTCTAAAACGTAACAGATTTTGAGCAGAATTGCAACAGATTTGTTTAGTTAAAAATGTGATAAGATTTATTTAGTATGAAAGTTAATTTTTATTAAATATTAACTTTTTCAAACATGGTTCAACATAGTTCATGAATTGTTCAAAAGGTTTGTCAGTGACTGGTGAAAACTGGGCTTTTTTTTTCTATGAAATGTAGAAGTGATCATCTGAACAATTGCTGAGATGAATAAAAAATAAACTGTTAAATATTGATATTACCTGTTTCCCACTCTAAGCTATTTATAATTAACTATACAATTTGTTTTTTTAGAGCAGTGTGTCAAACTGGTAGCCCTTCACATGACTCGGTACCCAGGAAGTAGCTCTTGGTTTCAAAAAGGTTGGTGACCCCTGCCTTGGGTAATGCGGTTAATTGTTACCAAGCTCTGTGAATACTGACCAGTGTAGAGATAGCGCACCCATGATCTTAGCGCTGCCTGATCTGTTGCGACAGCTCAAGCCGTGTGTGTGATGGAAGAAATTGCATTACAAAGCTGCGTCCTGTTGACATTTGGTGTGGATAGTGGCTGGAGTCTGGGGACGTATCATGCACGAATGACACAAACCTGGATGGCAGCCATTGGGCTAGGGTTCGAAAGATGATGGTGGCGATATCACAATCGCTTTACGCTGCATCACCGTCACAGGTCATTACACTTGACAAAAAAGAGAATGTTCAGATGACTGACAGTTGACAGACAGGTAATTAATTTTTTTTTTTTAAATCAGATGGGATGCAGCATTTTTTCCGTTTTTATTAAACCACACAACAGCAGTTCATGTAAATAATTTTGCTTATCTCTCAGGAAAATTTAATATTTCAGATGTTATTTTCAAGCATTATTGGTCTCATTTAACTCTCACCAAGTACTGAAAAATAAGGCAACTAAGCTCACCGGATTTGAGGAAGCGAAGGCCTGTACTCTTTATTTTCTTTTTTGAATTTCGATGAGACTCTGAATCCTTTGAGTCGTTAATCTTCAAAGCCTGCTTTCTTGGAAATCTCCATACTGGCATGCTTCTCATCAGACACTGGCCATGATTTTGAAAAGGAGTAAACAGAAATGATCAACTGGAGAAATAATGACGGTGGCATATATTCTGATATTCGGCAACAGGTTTATAATTTAGTATTATTTTTTCGAAAAGCATGAAGCAGCAAAGGAAGATCCAAACTCACTCCTCTGTCCTGCAAAACATCTGTTTGTCGGCTATATTTACTCGCCGTGATTCACACATATACGGGAACATTTAAGGCTGCTGTAAGTTTTGCGTGACTAATTATCACGATATGTGAGCATCACGTCATCTTTCTTTTCTGGCACATTTCTAGTCAGTGCTACTTAACTTTCTTCTGCCTGTGTGTGTTTTTATGTGAAGGAGATGGAAAGAAAGAAGAAAACAGTTTAAGATTGTCATTGTATACAAATCTGACTGACTTGACCTTAATTTTTTTTAAAAAAAGGGTGTTTGTTTGTCAGATCATCATTTTACATCTCTGTACGTGTGGTCAAGATTATAATCTGTTGATAAATAACAATATTTATATTTATTTTACTACTTCAGTAAGTCTTTTCATAGAATGCTTAAATGTTTTGGCTTTCCCTCAAGAGAACCTATACTTAAGATCTTTGACTCACACTCATTTATAATGGAACGTGAACATGTTGACGGAGTTCCAAGTGAGTCACTTCTATGATTTTAAAATGCATTCAGGTGTTATATTAGTTGCCAAAGCAACATAATCCCAGACATGCTGCATAATCATGGACACTGACTAAATTGTTAATCCTCTGTGCCCTAGGTGACTACTTTGGTCAACACGAGCAACAAAGGGCCCTCTACTAAGAAGAAAGGACGATCTAAGAAGGCCCATGTCCTGGCTGTGTCTGTCGAACAGGCTACGCAAAACTTCCTGGAAAAGGGTGAGCAGATAGCCAAAGACAGCCAGGACCTTAAGGAGGAACTCATTGCTGCTGTGGAAGATGTTCGCAAGCAAGGTAAATATACTGTATATATTTAAAAAAAAAAAAAAAAAAAAAATACTGTATATATTTACTTTTTTTTTTTCAATAATTCTTTTCTCTTTGGAGGAGAGACGATGCGTATCGCCTCTTCAGAGTTTGCCGATGACCCGTGTTCTTCTGTGAAACGCGGAACCATGGTGAGAGCTGCTCGTGCTCTGCTGTCCGCTGTCACCCGCCTGCTCATCCTCGCCGATATGGCCGATGTAACAAGGCTTCTGTCCCATCTTAAAATTGTAAGTGTGGCAGTGATCATTACTGCTGTTTCAAACAGGTATCTCTGATCTCACAGTTAATAATATACAATATATTGAGATATTTTTCTACTTATTCTATACAAATGCTTTGAAATCACCTAATTTTTTGACCTGATAATGCCATGTTAATCGAAATAACTGTGTGTCACTGCTAAGTTTATAGAAACAGTACCTGTCTTATATAAATATTAAAATACTCATGAAGTATGGATCAGGGTCCTTGGAACATGACCACAAAACTGCTCTTGACCACATGTCCTTCATTTGTATTGATTCTAAAAGTGGCACAGGTTAACGCATGTGGTATGAAACATGTGCAATGCCACATAAATAATCATTCTGCGTTTTTCAACGACTCAAATTCACAATCTTTGTTCCAGAGTGCTTCTTGAGCCCATTGCAGGGCTTAACTTAAGTCAGTATAAGCCTGCTATCAAAGGCCACTCATCTTACAACGTGTGTGTAGCTATCATTCCTAATTTTGATTCTAGCTCATTGCAATCTTTAATGATTGCTACACATGTGATCATTACAGATTGCGTGTAGCTATCATTACAGTTTGAAATGAGCCAGTATCAAAACTAGGAATTGAGACCTCTGAAATGATGGTCATTATGATTCTAATTTATTCTTAAAAGATAAGACAAGATGAGAAACCTTTGTTTTTCCCAACATTTACAGCAGTTAAAACCTATTTGTACTAAATAGAGATTTAAAAAAAAATAAGGAATTTATATCCAGCAAAGGTCTTGTATTATGGTTTTGTAATTTAAATGGCTTAGGATGAGTTTACGGAACAATAACTGCTACGCTAGCAGTTCACTAAGTTGCAACAACAGCAGGAAATTTCATTCATTTATTCAAACCTAAGGTAACAACTAGAAAAATAAAAACATCCAGTGCCCTTCACATTGCTGCTCTGCTGGTTTTCTTTTTTTCAATCATAAATTACCACCATTCTTAGGGAAGATATGAATGACTCCTTCGAATGACGCAAAATTTTAAATATACAGTATATACCAGTATTTGAATGTGCATTTATAGTTTAGTGTCCTAATTCTGTTGTAGAAAAGTAAGCATTTCTTTTTATGTGTTTGAGTCAGGTGGAGGAGGCTCTGGAAGGGGTAAAGAATGCCATCAATGAGCAGGACCTTGCCAACCGCTTCAAGGAATTTGGGAAGGAGA
The DNA here is from genome assembly GCA_016586285.1 of Arothron firmamentum. Taxonomy (NCBI): domain Eukaryota; kingdom Metazoa; phylum Chordata; class Actinopteri; order Tetraodontiformes; family Tetraodontidae; genus Arothron; species Arothron firmamentum. The sequence continues at coordinate 8,975 of BJFM01006445.1, forward strand.
TGGTGAAGCTTAACTATGTGGCTGCCCGGAGGCAGCAGGTACCTTTAAACTGTCACAAATAGTTGTGCAAATCATATCAAACTGTAAAAATACAGTCATCTGATTGTGCACGGCTTCATTTTGACAGTATATAAGGTTGTGAAATTGTCTTTGTGATTTCTCAGGAACTGAAAGACCCTCAGTGTCGAGATGAGATGGCAGCTGCACGCGGGGCTCTCAAGAAAAATGCCACCATGCTGTACACAGCTTCTCAGGCGTTTCTGCGTCACCCAGATGTGGCTGCCACGAGGGCCAATCGAGACTATGTGTTCAAGCAGGTTCAGGAAGCCATCGGCGGCATTTCTAGCGCGGCGCAGGCTTCCTCTCCTACCGATGAGAAGCACGGCCATGCTGGCATCGGGGAATTGGCTGCTGCTCTCAACGAATTTGATGTGAGTCAGAAAGTTTTTCAATTCTTCTGTCATTGTTATTAAGTCCTCTCCACGTTTCATACTAATAGTTAAGGAGAAAAGGTGATAATTAAACGTAATTGGAGCGTTTCTACAAGAGTTTAGTTGAATGTACTGAATATGGTATCTCGGCTGGTTTTCACCAAAAATACAATTCTCTACCACCATCTACTGGTCACTTGTGGAAGGTGACATTTCTACAGGATGGTGAATAATTTTTTCTTAGGCATTTATAATATATGTTTTATGTTATTTGTTTTCTTTCTTCATACATCATTTTAGTGTTTTTTTTTTCTAAATGGCGCAGCCTTTTAGAAAAGCAAAAGACCTATATAAACTGTTTTTTTTTTTTTTTTGAATTTCAGTACACAGGCAGCCAAGAAATGGGAGAAATTGCCCTTTGTTTAACCCTTTGTGCTTGCCTGTCCAGAGCTTGTACATGCTTTATTCTTCACTTAGACACAGACATGCAGCCGGATCCTTCTGGAATAGTAATGAGTTGATCCTGAGCAATGACACATGGTCCCTGCACAAGCATGTCTGCTCCGTTGTGCATGAGCAAGTAGACCTTTGTGTTATTGTAAGGCTTATACACACATGTGATCATTATATTTGACCAGGGCTCTGAAATGATTTTAACAGTTTGGTCAGATTAATGTCAGGTAAGACGTGGATTAATCAAAGTTTTACAAAAGTGCTCATTAAACTCCAATTTTCTCTAATTATATGCAAATGGAAATATATTAAACAGAGGGCAGATACTTACATTTTGTCAGGTGTGACACCAAAAGTTGGAGCCCTCACTAATGTGCCATTTCAAAGGATCTCGAACCTTCTCGTGCCCGCCCCCCCACCACCTCGTGAGCATATTGATTAGCTGTTGTGCAAATTTAAAGTATGAGAACATATTGAAGTGGCTGAATGTATTGTTTTGTATTATGGAATCATTGTTGGTAAAGTAAAAGTCTAGATTGAAATTATAGGGATGTGTCTTGTGTTAACAGTTCACATATGGGTAACATGAGGAAGAGAGGATGACAAAATGAATTTGAGCTGAGTCACCAGATGCTGCAGGACTGTCTGTCAGGCGAAGGTTTAGGTGGTTGAGATCAGTAACTGGCTGTTAGCATGGGTTAGCCGGAACATCTACACTCTGACGTCTTTACCAAACACTGTGAAAAATCTCATGGTTCATGCTATCTCCCCGCCTAATTTCACTCCCTTAGGCAAAGAGGGAAGGACAGAAAGAGAAGAAAAACAGACATGCAATACTTTAGTTCTACTGAAGATGCTGGATTAAGTCAGCCAGTCATGTTTGACGTCGACATATATACAATTTTCATTTTTTTTGCCTAATTTGTGTGTCTGTGTGGTGTTTGTGTGCATGTGGCTGCGTGTACTCACTTTGGCGAAAGTGTGGCAGCTTTATATTCATTGTTTTATTCATTATTTACTCATATAATCCACTTGTGCATGAATTTTGTTGTATTACAATACATTTGCAATAACGGAATATGAATCTAAATAGGAAAATGGATTTATGGATATAATTAATTACTATAATTAAAATGTTTTTCTGACAGATGCTGCTCAGCAACATTAGTAGGAGTTTGCCTGTTGTCCCTGAGATTAAAGAGAATATTCTTGTTTGGAAGATACTGTAGCTACCTTTAAATTTGCTCTGTTGGAAAAGCGCTGTCAGCTTAGACTAGAGATCTTTATTTGGGGATATGAGCACAGGGTGAAGACAGATGGAGTCAAAGCCCTTCAGGGTATCTGTGCAAAGACACAATGTAGGACACGCAGGCCAGGAATTTTAGGTCACCACAGCCACACACACAAACACATGCTAGCAAAGTATTTTGAGGCCAGCAGGGTTTCATTGTAGCTTGTCTTGTTATGTGTGGCGATGTCCCCCCCCCCCCCCCCCCATTTTTTCAAAGACCTATTTTAATCTCACAAAATTGCAGAAACTTGTAGGTGTTTCTGAAAAAGGACTTTTTGTCACATCCAAGAATTTTTGAGCTGCAGAGCGCAGAGAAGACACAATACAGCAGTAGTGGCTCCTTCACTTCAAAGCCGCAGTGGACGTTTGATCTACAGAAATAAAGCCACTCTACAATTCCCCTTGTCCTTCTCCTGCTTCAAGCTTCCTTATGTTTGCACAGATAAAAGCCAGATGTATCTGATTCAGCCATCTAAAGAAACAAACAAATGAAAAATCCTGCTCTAATGGTGTCTTCTACAGTTCAACTCTTAATTGAAGTGTGGCACAGAAAGACATGCCCACTTGAGGAACTTTAAAGTACTGTAAGTGCTTCTCATCTTTTCTTTTGTGCACTGATGTCAGGTTCTGGGTGAGTTGTCTTCATCAGTCCTCGCTGCTGCTGGTTCTGTTTCTGCATCCTCTGAGCAGCGTTTTCGGCTGCATTGCTTGAATGTAGACCTTCCTCTTTTTCATTATCATGTTTACTCAGTGTGTCTTTTGTGTCACACTTGCGTCACACTTGGTTTAGTGTAGTTGGATCATTGCAAGCAGGTATTTTAAATTCATATTGTGGCCAGCAGATGGCAATATGTAATTACTTTCATTACATGTCAGCTCTCAAAATTCATCACCCCATCTCTGTTTTTTCCCCATTTTTATCTTTTTTAACCTTCAAGTCCTTTGAAACAAGATGATTTCTTCTCTCCCAGTGTGTATTTTCTACCGTTGGATTAGTGCTATCTGCAGATAGTGAGACTGACTGATTTGAACGCAATAATTGTCAGTGTATTCGCGGTTGATCTGAAACAGCCTTACCTGCCTCTTATTGAAGAATTCCTTCCTCTCAGGCTGACACAGTTGGCAAACTTGCTTGTAACCCATTGCATCATCACAGCTCTTTTGCCGGTTACCTGCAGCTCCGGATCACAGAAGAAGAAATGTACTCTACATAAAAACGTACACATAAAAAATGCATTGTATTCTACATAAAAATGTACATTTTGTTCCAGTAATGAGCTGAACATTGTTATTTACATGTTTCAGCAGCTGTAAATTCTCCAGCTTAGTTCAGCTTTTAGTAGGTCTCCCTTTATGTTAACATACATGTCTTGTTTCCTGTCACCACTTGTTGACCGATTTCACTTCTCCTCTCTGTATGCAAATAAACCTGGGTATTGTTACTCTTAGCAAAGCCCAGGTGATTTATATTCAATCATGTTGCTTTCCAATGCAGAGTACATTCCTTGGTTGTGCTTGATTTTACATGCAAGCAGCACAGAACTTGTTTTAGGGTTTTTTCTTTTCCAGTGTGGAGACAAAAGGCTGAAGGATGTAACCCACTTCTTTCAATATTGGCACAAAACCCAGCATTACAGAATATTTAATGCAGCCTCATATATAATATATGGCCCATGTTTGCGTTTCACTTCAAACGAAAAGAGTCAGTAGGGTCCAGAGGAGCTGTTATTGTTTTTTTGTGACTGGATCACAGCGAGGATGCCAAAAGCGCCAACCGTTTACTGTCGAATCATTCAGCGTACGTGTTAAGACAGGCGAAAACAGCCCTGTGAGATTCAGTCCGTAGCTCAGAGAAAGTCTCAATTACATCCTTGCCTTTGAACCTCAATGACAAAGCATTTTGTCCAAATGTTAAGTCCTTTTAAAATGACTGAATGCTCTCATTTGCTTTGCTTCGAGCTGCGACATGCTGCCTGCACCAATATGGGGGTGACATTTCATAGTTGTGAGATACATAATTCTTTATCATCATCCTTATCAAACAGAGATTGACTTTAATTATCCATTCTTTCCTTGTTAATTCTGTTAGTTCTTCTATGTTTACCATGAGTGATGTGTAGAGTGCATGGCTAACTTGCGCAGAGTCGCTATACTGTGATGACCTGTTGGCATACTGCAATTATGAATAAGATATTTCTTCACCACCCTCAAAGAAACAGCGGCTGGAGAGCCGCCACATCTCTAATGTATGTAGATGTATTCCTAACTGAGAGATAGCTTTCTTGGTAATTGCTGTATCAATCTTTGCCTCCATATCTTTGCCGTCTCAATTCAAGCTCTCCTTTATTTCTTGCCTAGTCCTGTCTTGCATGTGCTCAGACATATGCACCCGACATACCCCCCCCCAATTTCCCAATATTTTAATCTTTTTGGAAACAAGCACATTCTGCGTTCGGGTTCTTCACTCTCGCTTTTCACTGCCGAGAAAACTGGCAGACTGGAAAGAACATTTCCGGATTATCACGCCTTGTGATATTTCCTGCAGAAGGTCAGCCATAAATATGCACACAGTCACAAGCAAGCGCAGCTGCTCAGAGACCCCGACTATTAATAATGGCATTGAGCAGTGCCAAGTGGCAGCCTTATTGACAAGAACCCCGCATTCAATAAATCCGCACCCCTATTGACAATTTCACCTTGGCTGAGTCACATGTTAGCCTAGAGGTACCTCTAAATTATAACGTCCTCCGTCTGCCGGTTAAAACCCTGCCTCATTCTCCATGGACAGATGCACCTGTCCGTAGAAATATAGGTAAGACGATTAAGCTGAAGTAATGGAACATGACCGGGGAGATGGAGTATTGGTATTGGTCTGTTTGTTTGCCGTACAGTAATTAGCCACTGCCTGTCTTGACTTTGTGACAGTGAGGCAGTGTGCGCGGAGTAGATCTATATGAACTGCACTTGCGATTACCTTTCACTGCTCTTGTTTTCCTCCAAGGATGGATTACGTTTTTCAGATTATGGTGGCGAGCATTTCGCAGATTTACATTGATGATGTGAAATTACATGTCATTGATGCCATACACGATGCTGTCTTAGGGCTGCAGCCAACAGCTATTTTAATAATAGATAATTCTACTATTGAAATGATTGCTCAAAGTTTACAATTAATAAATAGCTCTTACTTAAGATTCAGCTTTTAAATTATTTTAAAATTAAATTAGTCTCTACAGTCCTGCACACAAACACTAATTAGCATATCAACTGATCTTATTTTTTTTGCAGATTGTGGTCTTAGCACATTGTACTTTTTGCATTTATATTTTCAGACTTGCATGCCCTTGTGTGTTTCCACTTTGGAGCTGCTGGAAATGTGAGTTTCTGTTGGTATCGATCTATCTATCTATCTATCTATCTATCTATCTATCTATCTATCTATCTATCTATCTATCTATCTATCTATCTATCTATCTATCTATCTAATTAACAATGACTAGACAGGTCATCCATGCTGTATGCTGGACATGCCACTATTTTAAATGTTCACACGTTTTTGACGTGTTTATGAGTGTAGTACATCATTGCATATTCTGATATGTTTGAGATTGACTTTTAGATCTTTTTTTGGTGTTATTGTGTATATTGTATGGAATGATTAAATTTTGCATATTGGAGGAGATGTTAATTAATATGGGGCTGGTCATAGCGTTTTTGAACCAGTCCCCACATATACAATGTAAAGCACGTCAGTGCAGCTTCGGACCTATTTCAACATAAACTTTGTGAGATGATTTCTGTGCGGGTGCAGCAAATTACTTTTTGAAGGTATCTTGCCTCCCAGTCAAGGTCTTCTCTGTAGGAGCTCCATTTGCCAGTTCGCACACTCAGCTTTGCTCAGACTCATGGATATAAGGGCATTATGTCCATTGTGATATAGTACTTGTACAAAACACACACACACACACACACACACACACACACACACACACACACACACACACACACACACCACACACACACGCACGCACACACGCACGCACACACACACACACACTGCATTACATCAGGCTATTTGTGTCTGTAGACATGTAGTTTTGTCTTTAGTGCAGGGTGAGATAAAAAGAAGCTTTCTCTAGGCAAATGCACGCACGGTAGCAGGAAGATAGCATCTTGGTTAAACTGAATGAGTGCTAACAACACTGTATTTTTATGACTTTCGAAGATACGTTCTTCTCCCCACTGTCCACAGAGAGACTGGTGGTGGATGTAAAGGGATTATACATAAGACGCCTGTCTAATTTTAAAGTTGCTTTTATAATCTTACCTTATAGTCAGCCTGAATGGATAATGAATAATTCAGGACAAATCAAATTCCATTTTGTAAACTTTTGTCTTCCTTTTATAAGCAGCATGCTGCATTGTTTTAAGGAATGTTAAGCCCTAAAACCCGTAAATTACCCTTATTGCTGAAGTAAGCACTTGTGAGAGTGATAAAACATTGCGTTCTCTCAGGAGAAGCGCGAGCGAATCCTCCTAAGTTACGATGGTGCATGGCAGACATATTCAATGAGTGGAAAATGTGGAATGTCTTGGAATTATTTGGACAAACAAAGGAAAGATGAACAATGAAGGGGCTGCTTCTATGAAGAGTTGAAGCTCATTTTCTCAAGTTGAAATGAACTGGATGCCACTGAAAGAACTCTTAATATTTGTCAGCGGAACTTTTTATCTTTCGATCTGGACATTAGGCATCATAAAAGTGCCTGGGTCGGATTTAGATGTGAGAGAAAGTAGACCAACCAAAAGCCAGGCCTGCTTGTTTAAATAGTGCAGCACTTCGAAACTTAATTCCTCCCTGTGGTCTTCAGAATGGCAGAGATGTCCTATATCCCAGACTCCATTTGGAAGTGAGCACTAACACCGGTTTGAAGTTGTTTATTTGACTTTAGCATTGTTGGCAGGCCTATTTAGCTGTCATTCCGTGATAAGGGAGTGTTGCACTGGAGTAAGGACAACTAAAAATCCTCCCTAGCTCTCTCAGCTTATACCACACATCAAACCGCCTCACCTCTCGACGTGTTTTTCCATCGCTGCAACAGCTGAGTGCAACGCTGTTTCTTTATTCTCAAACCACAAACGCCAGCTGAGATTCACCTTGTCAGTCTATTCACCATGCGTCTACTGCCTCTGACACTTCTCCACTCATTTGCGTTCCGCGACGTCGGCATAGTGTTCATCATTGGTGATTTCACCGCATCCACGGAAGAAGAAGGCTTAACCAAACGCTGTGAGCTTTGGTACGATGCGGAACATGCAACAGTTGAAGGAGAAACCACTGAAAAACGATAATGCGCTTGCAGAGACCCGTCCGTCCACGCAGAAGCGCTATGAATACCCAGCTGTACATTACCGTGATCGCACACTTCTCGCGTAAATGCACATCCTGTGAAGCGGAGACCAATGATGCAATGTTGAGTCAGAGACTGTAGGATTGCAATTTAAGACGGTCACGTCATCTGCCCGTTTGAAATCTGGCCGCTGTGGTTTATAAACGAGGGCCGTCCAAATACACAAGTTGGAGAGATAACGTTATTTCATTGGTTCTGGTCGGATTTTTGTCATATTTTAGATAGCGTCACTACTTTTTTTTGTTTTTATTTTTTTCAAATAATGAATACGGTGACTGTGACTGTATTCTCTTCCTCGGTAAATATTTGCTATGTTTGTTTTTGTTCTGAAATAAACCTCCATTCAGTCAGTCAGTTAAGGATGAACAGAACTTAACTTTGGAACCGTCATTTTTCTCCTGCTCTGCTTAACAGCAGAAGGATGCACTATTTCCAGCTCATTACATCACTTATTTACATCTAAATGAGCATCCGAATATCAGAAATGCCATCAGAACCATGTTTATCTCGGTGTTGTTTAACAGAAAAAGAAGAAATGAGGTTGGCAAATCAATTGAAGAAGGAAACTTATTGTTGAACAGAATGATTTTTTTTTTGTAAAAAAAAAAAAAAAAGGAGACCTGCATGGAGTGTGGGGTTATCTTTTTTCAAATGCCGAAGAGGGAGTGTGAGCCTCATTCATATTCAGATGAAGACAGCTCCAGATAATCCTGCAGAGTTTTTTGTTGTTTGGTGGGTCCCACAGTATACTGGACAGGGAGTGCTGGCTGGCTGGATGCTCAGTCCGATGCCCTAGGTCTGAATGAGGTTGCATTTATGAGTTTTATGACAGTACACCTGTACAGTGCCGTGATTCATTCACACCAATCTGGCATAGGCAGTATTTTCAACATTTATATATATTTTAATCTGTTTGGCAGTTGAAAGAAAGGCAGGCTCAACTCAGCAGGGCATCTATAAGCTCCAGATCTCTTGTTGTGCCCCTGGGCAGTGAACTGTCTTTCGTACTGAATATAGTGTGGAATTGGGGATGGAAGTCTTTTGTTCAAATCTTTTTTGGTCAGTTAAGTTTTTCAAAATGACTTTTTCCAATTTCCTTGGGGATTTAACGTTCTAACAGCTACATCTGTTAGAACGCATCTGCACAAATATTTAATACAACTGCAGTATATTCTGCTCATGAGAACTGCATAACAGTAGTGTACTGTATACTGACTACTCCGGTCGCTGATTTTAATGTATTTTTTTTTTAAGTTTCTTAGCATTTTTTTAGCATGTGTCACTTGCATCACTTTGTTTCATATCCCTTTTTCATTGCTTTTAAATTAAAACATGATTAGTGAATAGTGATTAGCACCAAACCTCTCAAATTTTTTATATTTTTTTAGGCACTTTGCTATATTAATGTTTGCATGTGATAAAACTGGAACATACAGTATTTGCATTGTGTGTGTAGCAAGAAACATTTTTAGCATCTGTTTGTTTCATGTTGGGTGCTCAGCTGGAGGCAAGGGACAACACAACCCACTTTTCTCTGCACTCACAAGATCATGCGAGTGCCTTTCATGCCCCTCATTATGATGGAGACGGTTTGAGCTCGGAGTACGAACCAGCACAGAAGCCCCCATGGCTCGGAGGGTCACTTGTCATACATGTCAGCAAGCAAGTGCATTGAATGTACTTATCTTTGTCTTTTCTAACTCTGGACATGTGGTTGGGCATGACTCAGAGTAACGGTCAGAAACTTCCATGTATTTTTTTCTTTTTTGTCCTTTGGCCACTTCTCTTGCTGTTTGGCCAGCGGGCGGCCAGCAAGTACAGCACCGTGCTTTCACTTTGCAAAATCCTTACCTTGACTGTGCTGCAATCCTGCCAAAACTACTTTGGGATCAGCAGTGAGGAGGGAGATTACGTGGTCTCACTCGGCCAGTTCATTTAGCAGTCTAAACTCCATGAGCATACTGAAAATACTGATATTAACCTGTCAGTCACATTTTTATTCAGTGAGGTACACAATTGTCCCATTTTCCCACTGACATACCTCCACAACATGCTTTCATAAATTTGACATCCAGTCGAATCGAGGGATCTTGGTACTTGTAAATGATGATTGATGATAGAAACAATTTCAGTAATTGTCAGCCAGCATGGATCAGCTGTGAACTGATGGGAGCTTCCTTCATTTAAAATGAAAGACCCACCTTCAGGGTAGTTTAAGATGCTTCCTTTAAAGTGATTGCCAGTTATATGACAGCTTCATTAAACCAGTGTTGCTGTTGGAGTGGTCTTAATATTCCAAGTGGTACTCAATCTTCATTTTTGACATGCTGATCCAGGTAAATGTCGCCATTATAAAACTGAAGGCTTTGTTCGGCGCCCAAAAGATCGAATGAAAGGTTGAAGCATAACAATTAAAAAGAAAAATCTTCGCTGTCCATTTGAAAGTGCTCTGATCGCTGGTGTTATTTTGCTATGATCTGGTTTGTCTTTCAGCCAAATGTATCCAGGCGAAATAGAGAAATCGGGGAGACAACAATGTGCAATGTGTCATGTGCAAATCCGCAAGGGAAAAGGTGTTGTCGATAAGACGGGCATTATCTTTCAGAGGAGGGAGGCTTTATAGCACAAATGATGTAAATATTTACACACTGCATGCATTTTACACAGGTATTTCGATAGGAGTGCCCACTGAAACTTACATTCTATGCAGCGGTTTATAAAAAAAAATGGGATAAAAAGGGAGATATTCAAACACCAACTTGAACAGTTTACTTTCAATCCCGCCTGCCCCAGAGTGTCCAGTATTGTCCCATTTCACACCCAAAAATGTCAGTTTTTTAAAGGTTTTAAAAGCCTTTTCAAGGTATTCTTATGTTGAAATTGCTGAAATATACTGAAGGTGTTTTTTTTATTTACTTAAAGGGCAGATGTGAGTAACTTGCTGTTGATCTTATTATGTCTGAAGCTCGAACAAGTGTGGATCCAGGAAGATAGGTCGAAGATTGTGGGCTTTATTGATAACGGACCGATAGCGTGTCCTTACTTTCCGCAGTGACGATCATGTGTTCGGTAGTGGAGTTGGGCTGCACTTGAGATCTGATTTCCAGTTGTTTATACCGTTTTATAATTTATGTATCTGTTCTTTCCTCAGTTGAAATTCTCTCTGTGTGTCATTATGAATAATTTAGCCATGCTTTTTGATTTCTGATTAGATATTTGTGCTGCGTATTTACTATTCAGAAGACACTTTTTTTGCTACATTCCATAGCAATGCATTTTAACTACACAGCATGTAGTTGCAATACTGCTCAGCTTAATAATTTACATCGTCCCCCCCCCCCCCAGCAGCTAAGAGAGATGAGTACTGACAGGAACATGCTTTCCAAAAGTACAACTTTACATTTTTTCCCCCTCCCACAGTCTGTCTCAGTGATCAGTGACCTGTTGAAAACACAGTGTTACTTTGACTAGACCAGTGATATACTGTATATCATGTATATATGCATATGTATATGTTTTTTCCCCCCGCAAATATTCAGTTCATTATTGTGGCAGTAGATGAACACTTTAAATAGGGCACTGTATGATGATTCTGTTTCCATGGTTACAGGTTCAATGCACGTTTGTGCTTTTTGATGGATTATTTCGATGAGGCGTTTAATTGCCAAGGTACACTGACCTTCATCCAGCTATTAGTCTTCTCCTGTGTTGAAATGTACATGTGGGTGTTATTAAGATGTTTAATCACGCAAATTAACTGTGAATTGTAATGTTTTGAATTTATGCGTTATTGCTACATATAATGACAGGAACTGACTTGTGTTACCCTATAATGTCATTCAGTAGTTACATTATGCTTAACTGGAGGGTACAGCTTACATTCCTTTTGCTCTGTCTGAACTGTAGAAGAAAAAGGTCAGCTAAATTATGTCGAGCATTTGTTAATTGGCATAACAAGTAACGAGGCCTCTTCAACCTGTGGGAGTTTTTTCTTTTCTGTCATACAATCCTACTCTTGTCTTCTTCTATTTTTGCGCTGTTCAGCTATCTCATCCTCTGCATCTAATTTCATGTCCATGTTCACTACATCCATATTGTATATCTCCTTTTTGGTCTTCTTATAGGACTCCTGCCTGCCAAATCCAATTTTTCTAATTTCAACTCCTGCTGACCAATATATAGCATATTTACTATCCAAACCGTCTCAGTCTGACTTCTCTGGCTCTGCCTCCGAAACACGTGACATTTACTGACTAGCTCATGTTCTCAGTCCTGGTCCTGTCCATTCGCGTTACTCCTAAACCGAACCTTAACATTTTCATCTTTGCGACCTCCGGCTCTGCTTTCTTCTCTTTTGTTCAGCGCGTCTGCCATTAAAGTGGACAGCATTGCTGGTCTCGCCGCTGCCTTGTACAGCTTTTCCTTTCATTCTTCTCGATACTCTTTTCTTACATGTTGTGCAAGAAAAGAGTATCGAGGAGAATGAAAGGAAAAGCTTTTTTTCCACACCTTCTTAATTGCCCCCCCACACACTCCTTCACCTCTTTTTCACACTTCTTAGTTGCCGTGGAGCATCCTCAGCCTTTCTCGATCTATTATGATGGACCACTACTTTGCAGTGACCCATCTCTCCTACTGAGATACCAAACATCACCACCTTTCTCATTACCACCGCCAACATGTTCACCGAAGGCTGCCCCAATCACCGCTCTCTGATTTCTGGGGATACCCTGCGTCCTTTCATTTAGCTTGCCGCAGAATTTCTCCTTAAGACAGTCATTAGGTTAATCCGTCAGTGAGTCTGTTGTAAGCACTGGCCTTCCTGAGCTAGTGTGGGCAGAGCTGTGTCAAAGAATATAATAGTCACGACTAGCACAGTCTCGAATCTGACCACCACAGGCAATAACGCACTATGTTCAAGACTTGGTTGAAGATCCCTCATAGACAAAAGTGTTGTCAACAAATATTGGAAAACACTGCAAGGCGCATTTGACAAAGGCTGATACGACATGCGCCCTGTCTCACGAGTTAACGCCCCAAAGTATGGTCAAACTAACAACCTAACCCTGTTTGGGACAAACATAGGGATGCCTTTAGTCCTGATGCGCTGTCAAAATCAGTATTCGCTTTGAATTACAGGAAGGAAGCTTGGCCTGAATTTAAGAATTTAAGAAATAGAAATCTTTCATCTGCCCTGAGATTCTTCTATTAATACAGTGCACACGCACACACACACACACACACACACACACACACACACACACACACACACACACACACACACACACACACAAACTTTAATACTACAACTAAATTTTCAGACCACTTTATTAGCTTAGCTAATATAAATATATATTATGTAAAAAAAAAAAAAAAAATCATTTAGGCCCACTCTTCAAACAATTCTGGTAATCTAAAGCCTTTAAAATAAGTATTAAGACAACTGAGAAATGTAAAAGTCATTGGATATTGCTTTGAAAATTCACAAAACTGCGAAGACCATTTCTGCGAATTGTTGAAGAGGCACTTCAGGCATTCTTTAAAATCTCTCAAGGTTTTTTCTTATACATGTGGTGTGGTACTTTTACTTGTCTTTGCCTGGACTGAACTTTTAACTTCCTTTAGAGAATAAGTGTGTGTGTGTGTGTGTAGTAAAGAAACTCTTCAGGATCTTTTCTAATTCCCCCATTCTTTTTTTTATCTTTTTTTTTAAGGTGAATCACAAGGAATTTAGCCTCGTCTTGTTTCGCTGTGATGTTGAAATCAAACAGGGATCATAGCAATACATGGTAAACTGCTATCCAATGCTGCTGGATCCTTAATTTCCCTGAGGGAGTCTTCCCAAGGGATTAATTAAGTTTTATCTTATCTAATCTTATCTTATCTTAAACTGTGGTGACTTGATTTTTTTTTACGTGCTTGAAGTACATTCAGCATTAATATTTATCAAATGAATGACCTTGCATTTTCTCCTTTGCAATTTCCTCTCCTGTTTCACATTCTCATGTTGCATCTTTAATTCAATTTCTCCCCCTTTAATTAGCCTTTCTTTTCCCATCATTTTTTTCCCTTTAAACCTCTTATGTTATTCCAGAGGCCAAACACCTCTCTGTTATAAGTTATTTCTTGCAAAACCTGCAATGAATGTCACAATTTTAGCCTCAAAATTATTGATTTGTGTTATTTATACACTTGAATAAGTTAACTTGGTTAGGTAACAGTTCACTGCCCTCATTCAACTGTAAATTGCCTAATTGGAAAGTGAGAAATTGAATCAAATGGGACAGGATTAAGAAAGCGCAAGCAAAATCCCCTCTTTTTGTTGTCAGACAGTGTCTGTAAATACATTAGTTTTCACTGAAAAATATCTGCCTGAACTGAATCAAAAAAAGATAATGAAATCTTCAAATAAACAGTGAGTATTCATACAAATATGAAGGATTTTAAACAGTCAGAAATTATGTGCAAAAGGCAAACTATAGAATAATCATTAATTGCACGTCATTTTAGATTTTTGGTTGAATGTCACTATAATGCCTAGCATCGCCATGAAATAGACCTAAATCGTCTCGCCCATTTACAAGGTCTGTGATGAAGTCCTGCCTGTCTGTGTTGCTTTATTAGTCCGATGTGCCTTTATTAGTTTCTTGACCTACTGTTTCCTTCTCTAATAGAACAAGATCATCTTGGACCCTCTGACATTCAGTGAGGCTCGTTTTCGACCCTCTCTTGAGGAGCGCTTGGAGAGCATCATCAGCGGCGCTGCCCTAATGGCTGACTCTTCATGCACACGCGACGACCGCCGTGAACGCATCGTGGCTGAGTGCAATGCAGTTCGACAAGCCCTTCAGGACTTGCTGAGCGAGTACATGAATAATGTGAGTTTTCTTTTTTCCCCTCTGATTTAATTTGAATTAGTCATTAGTTAATTCCATGTACACATGAAGATTAGTACATCCAAATGAACAGACACGCGAAAAACACTCCAAGGAAACACTATCAACCATTGAATAGGTTTTGGAAAGCAGTCTTTGGAAAGCAATCTTTTTTCCTTTTACTGTCACTACACAATAAGATGTTAGACCTAAATCAAATGTCTTCTTAATATGCAACCAAGCAGAATATTCAAATATGTAATTACCGTATTTTTCGGACTATAAGCCACTATTTTTTTCCCATGCTTTGAACCCTGCGCTCTATACACCGATGCGGCTTATCTATGGATTTTTCTGTCTATGTCACCCCCGCCCCCCCCCCAAGGTTAACGGCCTTGGGGGGGGAGACAGACGGGAAAGGAGACGCCAAGAAGACGCTAGTTTTAAGGGTAACTTTTAACAATAATTTTGCGTGTTGTGTGCACATCCTCATCATGGAAAGCACACGAAGAAATGCGTATAATGCAGCTTTTAAATTGAAAGCATTCGATCTGGCTCTCCAGGAAGGAAACAGAGCTTCTGCAGGTAAGCTTGGTGCTAATGAATCAATGGTGAGACGCTGGAGACGGCAGCGTGAAGAACTGACTCAATGCAAAAAGATAACGAAGGCTTTCAGAGGTAATAAAAGTAGACGGCCTGAAGTTGAAAGCGTTTTACTGCCGTGTTACAGGCACTGTTTGGAGACAATCAGTTCAGGTATATTAAAAAAAATTTGCAAAATAGTTCTGTGTACATATTACATTTTTCTGCGGCTTATAGGCCGGTGCGGCCTATATATCGAAAAAGAGCGTTTTCTTTTAGAATTTAATAGGTGCAGCTTATATTCAGGTGCGCTCTATAGTGCGGGATTTACGGTAAGTTAAAATAGTTGCCATTCTGAATGGCCTTAATCATATCCTGTTCATGGAATAGTCCTGTAATAACTGCAAAACTTGGGAAATTCATCTGCATGATTTGATGGAATGAGTTAAGGGCAGTTAGTATCAAATCTGGAGAGTCAAAATTATTTCATACTGAAAATTCTTTAAAATAATTCTCATTGACAATTCTAGAATTTCTTCATTTTCACTGGACTTTCTATATGTGCCTCCTCCTGGCTGTACATGCTAAAGGTCACATTTCTACTGCACTGCTTGTAGAGACTGAACAGTTGGAAGGCCAGCGGCCTATTGATCTCGACACTATCAATTTTTACATTGACAAATAACCGTGTGAAATAGTCAATAATCTTTATCAGCGAAATAGCATGTATCTGATGAGACTTTGTGCTCATAAGGTAGTCTCTAAACAAAGGATCAATATTACAGTGGAATTACAGATCCTTTCAAAATGTAGTATGATATTAAAAGGGCAAGAGGTACAGTTGTGTGCACACTGTGTATAAAGAGCTGGGCTTTGATCTGGCCCTTCCAGGCTTCTGCCGCTTCTTGAGAGATTGACTGGTATGCTTTGGGTTATTCTGATGTTACAAGTCCCATTTTTGCTTCAGCTGTATTTTTTTAGACGCTCCACATATAAGCTTCTTCTCCTTGAATGCTGTATTGGCTTTATGTCAAACATGTCATCTGTTCTGGTGTCCAAATAATTCAAATTTAGAGTGTTTTGACGTGGTGGTGTTTGCCTACAGTCGCTCTGGTCTGATCAGCTTGGCCTTCATGTTTCTCTTGCGCACATCCCATTAATGGCAAACTATAGTCAACCACTGGTTGTGGAGACATGCAAGTTCTCATCAACAGTGAGCCAGCTGTAGGTAGTGTGATGACATTTTAGGGATATTGGAGACTTCCTTCAGCATGTTGTGGTCTGCTCTCGGGTTGAACTTGCTTGGACGACCAAACCTGGGCGTTTCGTCACTTGTTTGGAACGTCCTGGCAGGACAGGACCTTCCTGACCTAAGGTGTCAGCATAATTTGATCTTGTGTGTGTGTGTGTGTGTGTGTGTGTGTGTGTCTTGCCCACAGGCTCTGGCTGTTTAAGTAAAGAACAGAGAGTGAATCACAGAAACCTAAACAAATAAATGCTTCTAACTTGTAGCTCAGCATCCCCAGTGAGGTCAGATGAGCAGTCCAGATTGAATATGTCAGGGTCTCCTTACCAAGCCTACTGATAAAATACAAATTCATGAATAATGGAGATGTTTAAGAAAGCTTTTACTTAGGATAAATAAATGTATGCTGAAACCTTTTTAAAATTTATGCCAGGAACTGCTAGTGCACATCACATGACCTCAACAGATACGAAGTTACATTTTTAGATTCGATGTATTACATCTTTTTCAGATTTGCAGATTTAAGATTCCAAAATATTTAGCATATAAATTGCTTAAATCTTAGATGAGATCATGATAATGAAAAAGAGACTAAAAAAAAAAAAATCAATAAAGTCACATTTTAGTAGAAAAAAAAACCTGCCAAGCTATTTTGTACCAGACTAGTATAAACATTCTTTTGTATTTTCCTTCTTTATTTTAGTCCACCACCCCCCCTTTTTCAAAACAGAAATTTTTATAGGAAGCCAGATTCACAGCACAAGGTTAATCAATGTGGTAGCCGGCAATAAATTAGGTTCAAGTGACAGGAAAATGTCTATACCTGTCTGAGCGGCTGGTGATCTGTGATTGGTGACAACAGGCCTAGCTCCCTGGCTGGTGTTGAATCATCAGGAGCAGCTGATTTAGTTACGGCAGCTCCGACAGCACCAATCTATCAATTGATCTTGGATGTAATGCATTACCAGCTTGGGTCACGGGAGCCTGGTCTGAATATAGCAAAGAGAGAAACCACAGCAATGCAGCAGCAGGATTTAGGGGGCGTGACGGCAGACATGCTGACCGTTAGCGATGTGGTGTATAAAACTAAACAAGCGTTATGAGGTGTGTGGTTTTTACAAATGCGTTGATGTCCTTTGTGTACTTCAGGGAGAATCTGATGAATTAATGCTGTGGCTAACTTATCACATATTCTAAAATATATTTACAGTATAAATATGAAGTACTGACTCAGTGTTCGGTGACTAATAGCAGATTTCAGTTTAAGGCAATTGGATTATGAACATTATTGTGGTTTGAGTCACGGTTTCTTAATCAAGTATGTTCGGAGTGTGTTCTTCATTCATGAACTATTTAAAAAAAGGAAGATACATTTTGAAGATACAACGTAAAATGAGCCCACTGTGTTTACAGTACAGCAGATGTCCGTGAAGTTTGGCTTCAAGATAACAACCTTACCCAACAGTGTTAAATATGCTTCCAACCCCTTTGTCCTTCAGATGGCGTTGACGTAGGCTCAAGGGCACAGTGCTAAATAATGCTTGGGGCAACGTTTGTGAACTAGAATTTCTAGAATTTAATTAAAATAAATATTCTTCTGACTATTGCTGGAGCCACCTTCTGTCAAGGTTCATACTCTGGACCCAAATGCAGGACACGCTCATAGATATCCAATTAACGTCTTTATTAATTTAAACAAAAAAACAGTTTGCAGGAAGAAAGTGACAGGAGATGTACTGCTTTTATTTGCTGCCAAAGATGAAACATAACTATTGAAGTAAAAAAATTGATTTTTTTTTTTTGGGGGGGG
>BJFM01006452.1:0-12436 GCA_016586285.1 Arothron firmamentum
GTGTGTGTGTGTGTGTGTGTGTGTGTGTGTGTGTGTGTGTGTGTGTGTGGTGGGAGGTTGTGTTGCTCTATTAGGACTCACTGCTAACAGATGAGCTCTCCCGCAGCACAGTAATCACACACTCGGTGATGGCTCAGATCATCTCTGCAGGACAGTAGTAGAACATATTTTTGGTAAAGAATCACTAACATGGAGGATAAACACAGATAAACCACCAAGGTTGAAGTAGGGAAACACTAAAATGTTTGCCTACCTCTGTTAATTATCCATTACATTTTTTCCACAAGCCTCTCTCCCCACAAAAGGAATTTGTTATGAAGAAAGAAACAGTTTTAGCACACTGATGCATTCAGGAGTATTGTGGGTTTTTTGGGGGTTTTTTTATTTATTTTTTTTTAAAGAAAATACACATTTGTTACCTTTTCTATGGCTTATTTGCTGGTTGTTTGTGAACATGAACATATTGTGAACATTTTTTAAAGCCACACTAATGGAGTTATTTTGTTACAACAGTGACAAAAAAAGTGGCTTGATTGGGTCCAGCAGTATGCATTACTATTATCACTACCAAGGTTCTTTAAACGTCAGCTATAGATTGATAAACCTACCATAGACACCCAGTGGGCATGTTGTCATCACAGCCCCTGGTGGAAATTGTGGCCTCAGTGGTGGGAGATGTATGCACACCGAGCAGCACTCTGTCATACCTCTGACATACGGGACAACGATCTGTCAGGGTCTTAATGTATCACCATTCTTTTGATACCCTGCAGTAGTGATTCAGTGCAACTGCAGGCCACTCTAGCGCTGGAGGCTGATATTTCTAAATCGTTCAAAAAGACACTTTGACAGGAGAATCCACTGTCTAATATCTCAGGATGTTTCCTTGACAGCGTGTCTGTCAACCAGTTGGAAAGTGTCTCAGTACCAGATGTACTTTTAAATGATATTATACGTCATTAGTGGGCACAGACGACTTGATGAAAACTCAAGCATCACTTTTCTCCACAACAGCTCCTGGTTTTTAGTTTTGATTGTCTCATCCATTCATCCATCCATCCTCTATAGGTAGTCTACATTTTGTGATGAATGTTACATACACTTCCATCAATCCTGAATTTGGAAAGTCACTGATCTAACTGCAACACTGAACAAAAAAATGTCTGAAAATGAAGACAAGTCATATTTATTGTCATCACAGAATACAGTTTCAATGAGATGTAGTGATGTTTTTATTATGTCCGCCAAGGAGGTTATGTGAGTTGGTGTTTATCTGACTGTGAACAAAATAA
Source organism: Arothron firmamentum (assembly GCA_016586285.1). Lineage (NCBI taxonomy): Eukaryota > Metazoa > Chordata > Actinopteri > Tetraodontiformes > Tetraodontidae > Arothron > Arothron firmamentum. Next base: position 1,293 of record BJFM01006452.1, read on the forward strand.
CTAAAAATTATGAATGGATTTTTATGACATTTTGGAGACCTGTTGATAATGGGCCAAGGAACAGATGGTTAAATTTGGTGATGTTAGGGACTTTTACCTTTGTTCTTTTAACAACAAAGCCAAGGAATTTTGATGACAAAGCAACATACTGTGTTATGCAATCTTGTATTTATTACGTAACACTTCCCGTTCATTTAGTATCTGGGATCCAGGACCTTTTTACAGTAATCTTTTTCATTTCTCACTCTTCAGTCAGACTACATATAGCTCTCTAGGTGTTTTTCTAGTTATTACAATGCAATATACAGCAAATGTTGTTAACCAAACTGAACTATGTCTACATGCAGAAAAAACTTATGATTCCCAAATATTCAGCAACCTGGATGCCAGATGTTTCTAGTTTTTAGTATATTCACATATAGTTCATCCCAACATTGATGCACTCACATATCACCAAGCATTTCAATGTAAAACTGTCAAAACATGTACATGATTTATGAGTAAAAATTAACTCTGATACTTGCATAGAATTTGTAATGTCTCAGAATACATAAATTATGCATCTTTTCAACTGTATAATCTACCAGAACATAAATATAACTCAAACAGGTACTAAAAGTCTCCAGCAAGAATGTGATTGTTCACTGTGACTTTCACAAATACAGATTTTGTATGTTAACCACAGGAGGGGATTAAGCAAATAGGAAAAAAAAAAAAAAAAGTAGCTTTAGCCACCGTCCTGAAGACTAAAATAGGTTAAAAGCGCCTCAGGAACCAGTCAGCAGCATGACTACTGATCATTAGTCAAATCTATCTGCTGCCCTCTTGTGGACATAATGTGACACTAGCGACGTTCGGCTTTAGTGTACATGACTTAAAGCCAAATTGATGCTGGTCGCTTAATAAGAGACAAATTGATAATTACCTCCGCCAAGGGAGGAAATTATGTGAAAGCTTGTCTGACTGTCTGTCTGAAAATAACTCAAAAGTTATGAATGAATTTTAATTACATTTTCAGAAAATGTTGACAGTGGGTCAAACAGCTCAATGGTCGACAGCTAATTAAATTTTGGTGATGTTCCAGAATGACTTTTACCTTTTGCTTTTTGTTTGAATCCCTTTTAAATGCCTCTAGTGAGCTACAAACAGCATGTATTTTAAAATACTCGATGCAAAGACTGATATTTCCATCATTTATGTAGGTATACTATAACATAATGCTTCCTGTTTTGATGGCTGTATTCTCAGAGGATCAGTGGCAGGACAGGTCTGCCTGCTCAACTGCTCATTAGAAGAGTGTGCCAATTAATCCTCACAGGGTTGTTGTTGTTGTTTTTTAACACAACAACACCGACAACAAATGAACAGTCCAGTTTGGGAAAGCTATTGGTTCATTGATCTATATTTCCTGGGAGGATTTTCCCAGCGTATATCTGCCCATGGGCTCATGGAAGCAGACTACGTCAGCAGCAGCTGCATGACACACAGGATGAAGATCCAAAGGCATGAGTGACTTCATTGCTGTGACAGTCCAACACGGGAATGCACTGTGTTCTGGCAAGATGGAGACAAGGTTTGTGTCAGTATATAGTAACTAACTGAACACACCAAAGCATCAGAGAAAACATTGTTAGAATGAATGCCTTATTCATGCTCATCCATAAGGTATTCCTGCATAATAATGATGACTATATATAGCTACAAACAGTCCCTCCACGCTGCAAAGCCTTGGAGGAGTGCAGTGTAGTGTAGGATGACGTGTATAGGATACAGTGTTGCTGGTTGATCACGTACTCTTCTGTTAGTTGGTGTCACTGTCTCAGAGGCTTCAGTCTTTTTTTTTCTTTTTTTTTTGCTCATTAAAACATGACAAAATGAACATTGAAACATTGGTTTAAGAAACTTTAAATTAGCACATTAATTCCTTACCTGCAGGTAAATTGGGGTAGTCCTGAAAGAACACACCATACATCACTCCCAAACTAAGATGTGGTCAGACGAAAAACCACATCAAAACCAACAACAACAAAAAAAACCCTCGACTGTTTTGAACGATAATACTTCATGATTTCCTTTGTCTCAGTATTTCTCATCTTGTGGCCCCGGAGGAAGTTTTAATACCTTGTTCCGCTCTCCTTCCCTGAGACTGAAGAAAGACTGAAGAAAAGTAGTCTGGCCTTCTTGTGACAGGCACATATATTTTTATATATGTGCCATCTGTTTCCAGTCTCTCACTCTCTTTTATAAATCAATGAGCTAAGGCAATTGCACACGCAGGAAGGAGCGAGACCTCGCCTCAGTGTGACAGGAGCAGCCACTGTGTCCTCTACATCTTTGTTGTGTGTAAGGTCAGATGTGCTGAGAGAACAAATGTGAGTGAGAAATTTCACATTTTACAAATGTTAGCCAGTGCTTCATAAATGTCACTTTTTGCCTTCTCCGTTGTGCCTGTGGATTATTAGATATTTCCACTAACACTAATTAACACTAACTAATTTCCTAAAAATAAAACGGTGATCACTAATTTTTGGAGTTTGAATGGATGAATGACCTGAACAATTTGATCACTGACAAATGGATTGACATTAATGAACATTATTACATTTTGTAATAAATGGAAAAAAAAAAAAAAAAAAAAACAGAATCCGATTCATTGGTCTGACATGTCTGTAGCATGTCATTTATGGTTAGAACATCAAATTTCATTCCACTTTCTTTACACTGTGCAGTTAATACAGTAAAAGTTCAAACTAAGAACAATCAAATTAACATCGCATTGTAGTGAAGTGGTCAGCAATCATTAGTTCATTAAAAATTCTGGGAAATCCTGATGCTAATACTCAGCCTCTCTGGATAATTGGCTTTGCATTTAATCACTGGCCCAGAATCCGCCGGAGCGCCAGCTCATGTGTAGGCTCAATAAACAAAGTCTTCCACAGGCGTCGTGCCTGAGTGTGCAGCCCTGCATGTACTGTCAGAAGCTGGAATTGATTTAGATATTACTGATGTGACACACACAGCACAATATCAGACACAGCACACAACAAACGCCCAAAATAATACCTTTCTCTAATGCGTGTATACAGGAAGTCCATGCGGAAAACAGCTTTTAGAGAGATCCATCTGAGGATTGCTGTTGCCTCATCAAAGGCGCTGTTTGCCTAATGAGGACTTGTACTTTGAAGTCTGTCCTCGTGGAGCGTCCTGCTTTGTGTGCTCTTGTTTTAATTCAAAAAAGATGAATCTCTCCGCCATTAACATAAAAAAAGCAATAAAGGAGAAGACAGTTGTTGCACAATTGAATTTGTTTTACACAGGTAACAGCTATACACCTTTGAAATAGGCTGCATTGCTAATGGCTAATTCCCTCTGCGTGACCTGCATATTTAACTCATTGTGTTACACCATAATAAGGCACATACTAAATCCTTTTTGTGTTTTTTTTCCCTTCCTCTTAAAGATTTAAGTTTTATCATTTATTCAGGACAACTGATCTATTGCACTGAATTTGCAGAACACTCTGCACTCCAATACAGATTGTTTGTGAGTTTGCACAAGATGTTTTTTTTTTTTTTTTTATAGCATCTTTCTGCAGCTGTGCCCAGGCTGTTTCGTCATCTCCACTGACCTGGATCGTTACCTCAGCCGGGGTCTCACGGCAGAATCGGTAACTATTTCATCGCAATCCAGTGCACTGGGAGTGTGAATGGTGCTGCAACAGCTACGCCATGACAGCACCATCCCATCCACGTGACGTCACACGACCCCACTTGCACATACGGTTATGTTAGAGAAGATCTTATGGATTTTGTGGGTGTTGATGTTCAGCAACCTTGGTTGCGTTTTCAACTTGAAAAACTTTTTTTTATTACACTAAAAACAAATTTAAAAGTGGAATATGTCATATAAACCAAATCCTGTATTGTATACATAGTCACTACATGTTTTAAATTAAAAATACAAATATTGCAGTGTTTATGCATCTCCTAGGTGAGATCTATCAGGACATGACACAAAAGGAAAGTTCATTGATTTTCCATTATGACACAATTCAATGTGTTGTAGTTCTACAGTCATCTGTATCAAAGGTCACGAAAAAATGAACCTGATCATGCAATCAGATTGTACCAGGGTGTGAATATATTAGGTCTCAGTAGATAAAGGAGTTGGTAATTTCTCCCAGTTAATATCTTTTCAAGGTGAGATAAAAATAAATCTGTCCAGTAAAGACAAATGATTTCATTTAATTTTATTTGAGAGTCTTTGTTTGTTGTAAAAATTCTATCCAGGTGTGACCACACAGGGTGGAATTGTCAATTTATTTACAGATTCAGCATCAGGGGTTAAATTAGTGAACACATTTTGATAGAAAAGTTAAAAAAAAAATAAAAAATAGACGAGACAAATATGTTCTAGGTTGTGATAACAGGACTGGGCTTTTGAAAGACCAGTCTTTGGAGACCTTTTAAACATCCGTCCTAGAATCTTAAGCAGGTGTCAAGGTGGAATAATAGGAATATTGATTATGTCCTGTCACTGGGCGACGTCGAGCCAGTGAATCATGAGTGGCGGGGACATGAAAAGGCTACATCTGCGGATGAGCCTTTGATTAGAGGACAGCATCTGTACCCGCCAGATGTCATTAACCGGCACTTTTGTGGCTATTTATTATTTATTAAACACATGCGTTTGTCACTCTTGGCATCAAGCATGTGGGTGGAATCAATTGTCATTTCTGCACGTGAGTCTGCATGTGCGCTCCACTGTACATGTGTGGGTTACATTTCCTCTTTGGAAATTAAAGTCAAGTAAGTCGGATATGTCTAATCCTGCTTTGCTCATCTTCTCACCACTGTGTGCAGGAACATGAGTGTGTTTGTGCATGCTTACTGTATGCGTGCACATGTGGGGGTTCAGCTGCTGAGGGACGAGCACGTAGTGGGCAGCAGGCTGTGAAATTTAATCTCAGTGTTAATTTAACAGCCTAGAATAGTTGAGAGGAATATTCCCATTACATCACTGATGTACTGGGATCCCCCTCCTTTCCTGTAGTTTCCATGACTACCACCAACATGCCAAAATACCATCAGTCTAATTCATTGCTGCCTGCAAACTGGTGTTGCTTGTTTGTATTTGCTCCATTGTCTTTTTTCCTCCTCCACCTTCAGAGTATCTTCCAGTAAAGCCTGAGGTGGCAAAAAAACAAAAATAACCGACATCCCAACTAATTTCCACTTGATACACAAATTGTGTTATTTAATGTCACTGTTTTGGGTTTTTATATATATATATATTTTCCCTGTAAATCTGAGCAGCCTTAGTGAAGACGAAACCTTAAAGGCTGACTATTCTTCCCTGTCATATACCAGGTACAACTATTGATGGCAACAGCAGGAGGGAGAAATGTTTTATGGCATCTGAAGGCTTTGTGGTCAATGATGCTGATTGATAGCTGACACACACGGCTCAGGTCGAGACCTGTCCATTACTTTGAGTAATGGCGTAATGACTTTTGGAAAGACATTGCGCATGAGTTTTAAAGCCTTTGAGAGGCTGGAATGAAGCTCTACATTTGGTAACACCGAAGCAGACCACTCAGCTGACAACCTCTCCAAAACAAACACATTGTGTATTCTTCTTCTAAAAATTTTCCCAGGAAGGTCAGTGCGCCTCCAGGACTTTACTCTAGATGCATAACTTCAGTGTTGGCTTGGCACCGCTTGAATAAAAAATGGAAACTTGGAATGCGCTTCCCATCAAAATAAGAGCTCATTTGATATAAAATTAATGAATACTTCCTAATGCGATCTGTGTGAAGTGTACTTTGCCCCAGTATTCCTCTGTTGACCTCAGGTACTCAGAGGCAAACATCTGCTATCTCTCACGGGAAATTTGGCAATTAGTGTGGTACAGGCAAGAAAATTAAAAAGAATGAAACTGAATCAACAATGTGTCGTGCTTCTTATTGTCATAACTGTTTTAATTAGTTCGGAGGCCCTTTCCATCTCTGTGGTTCCTACTGCAGCCTGCCACAATCCCAAATGGGCCGCTCCTCCAGCTCTCACTGTGATTTGGCAGCGAGATGCACACAGCGCCAGTGAGGAGTTTACATTAGTCAGCCCATCTGTTCCTCACAAACTGTGGTTGGCACTTCAAAGACGTCTCTCGCACTGGCTATTGCAGAAGGGTGCCCGATCATTGGTGCGAATAACACAGCTGAGATGCTTCACACATGTATCAGATAAAGGTTTTTGAAACAATTGCTTACCCTGTTTCCCCTCATCTGTATTGACCCTATCTGCCCTGTTGGTTATTTACCCACAACAATGATTTAACTGTGGAATGCATCATTACACAGGTATGAACAGCGTTGCTAGCTGCAGGTGTTGTGCTTTGTTATCTCATTTAGTTTGTCACGGACTGGATTATCATTCATCATTTCAGCTCTTAAGATTTTACTTTGAAAGACTGACAAAACTTCTTTTAGTGTCGCCATGCATGCAGGGAAATACCTCACAGCTAAACATTCGGAAAAATAAAATAAAATTCGCTGTATACTGTATGATTGAACATAAACAAATACCCTGTTTGTTCTTTTGTGTTTAATGGATCTACTGTTTTGACGTTCCAGCATCATGATGACAAGAGAGCTACTTTAGGTGAACACACCTTGTGCAAAAGAAATATGCAAAACAAGCAAATAGATAAATAAAAATGTAATAGGTAAAAGCAGATAAATTGTCTGGTGTTATTATGGCAAGTTAATTTGTAACCAGTGAGGTAGTTTGTTTTGCAGGATACTGTGTGCTTAAACTATAAAACAGGAAGTCATATTGTATGCTTATTGCTGAGTCATTAAATTAACACAAATATTATACCAGCAAAGAATGAAGTCCTTGTATTTATAAGACTTATAACCACATCATCATCAGCATTAGGAGCATCTTGAGCCCTACAAACGTTAACATTAAGTTGATCTTCAACTAAATTTGGGGCGGCAGGTACTAGTAGATCAGTAGATGTTTGGCATAATGTGTGCAAAAATAAAGGGGCTTTTATTCACATTTACCCGCAAGGTGTTGAAGTTCATGTGTTTCTATGTGTTTTTTTAGAGGCAAAAGCAGGGACATAGATGGAGGCATTGAAAGTCCTGAGGGTGTTCAAGGTCAGACCTGTAGACAAGGGTTGTAAACAGAACAGACAGGTAATTCCTCCATAGAATTCCACCATAGAAAGTTAGAGCTAACTTTTTCTGGCAGACAAGTCTGAGAGTTTACATTTAAAACATCAAACCAAGCACAAAAGGAATGTCAGAACATTTCTTTTTTTTCCACATCTTATTTTTTTCTGAAATCAGGATTCTGCCGACATGAACCTCAACAAGACTCAAACCAGGATTTGAAACCTTCCTCTTTTTAACTCGGGGCTCCATTTGTGCAGTGAGTGGAAAAGATCCTCCAACGTGTCTTTCATTTCCATTCATTTTTTAAATTAAGAGTTAGCCCGGCGCTCCACCACTGACATAACTTTTTTCTCACATTCCAAGAATTCTGATAGCACCTTTTGATAATAATATTATTTCATAGCATAATAATAATAATAATAATAATCAACAACCAGCTGGGAGACATGCTGGTTGCTCACCTCCATGCTGATGTCCGTGTTCTCTGTGCTTTCTTCGGGACACACATGCAGTTCACGCACTGGTCCAAATCTCATGGGGATCCTTCTGTATCCCCACCAATCTAATAATGTGACAGCATGTCATGCAGAGGCCAGAGAGTACGTCCTCCCCAGGGTTCTCTAATCCATGAGGCTGGATCTTTCCTCCAATCTATGCTCTCCTCCATGCCGACGACCTTCACAGTTCACTGCAGGGATGCTGTTCGGAATAGCAACAGCGCAACATGTCACAGTCCATATATGAAGCTATAATTTTTGTTACTTGCAGCAAATATTTGCACGTCTCTCACTGCTTTGCCGTACACACTCAGTTGAACCTTAACTGACGGGACTGATTGGATACACGTTCTGATGCTGCCTCTACGGTTTAAGGTCAGACGATGCTAATCAGAAAAAGTCACTATGCAATTCCTGCATTTGTGATTCACAATAATTTATGTTTCTTTTCTTGTTAGTTGTCTGTCCAGCCCTATGATGAGCTGGTGACCTCTCCACAATACAAACCACCTTAATGACTGGGCGGATGGATGGATGTCCATATCTTGCAAGAAAATCAAGCCTAAGCTTTTTCTTGTTTTCCTGCATTGGTCATTTGTTCAATAACTGTACGTAAGTGGCAAACCTGTGTTGTCTGACTTTTCGCGTGTTAGTTTTTGAAGTCGACATGAGATTAAGGCACAGAACTGGATTGAAGAGATTCTGAGCTTAATTCCCTCGTCTTTTCTCCAAGTGTGTCACGTTTAACTTATGTGTTGCTGAAGCAGCAGCTGTTTTCATTTTCTTTGGTGGGAAGATTTACTGAAGCGTGGTCTATCTGAAGACCAAATCTCACCATGAACCACGAATAACGTCATCGATGCGTAGTGTTTAAAAAAAACATAAAAAATTGTTTTCACAACATACTGCATTACTTACTTTCTTTTAACCAAGTAATTTACAACCCTACATGCAGAAATAGAAATGTAAAAATGTGACATACAAGACATCAGGGCCTTATTTGGCCCCCTGGCACCTTTTACTTCCTTTGTGAGCGCTCCATGAGATTTGTTTTGACAGCAATAATTTCAAAATGAGGGAAATCATACTCTTTCCTGTCAGTATAATTACGCTCTTGCATGCAGTCTTCTTATCACTGATCCCCCCGACTGCCAATTCAACAGATACTATCCTCACTTTACAGCCCTGCTTTACATTATCTAATAGATCAATGCTGGATTTTAATAATTGCATAGCGTTGATTGGATTGAACTTGTTAAAAGGGGATTTCAATGTTTTACAAGCTACTGACTAAAGCAGAAATCAGCAGTTACTGTGCATATTCAACCCCTCGCTGGCTCAAATAATAGATTAGGCTGAAATAGATTAGGCTGGTTATTAATTACCTAAGGTTGATTACACTGTTAATTGTGGGTTTTTTTTTCCTTCTTCTTCTTTTGTTATAAACTACAATCGGAAAGTGTATTCAGACTACACCAACTGTTCAATGCCCTCAGCTGGCCAAAGCTTTAATTTGTGGGGGGAAATGTTACATATTATTTATGACCTTGGTCTTCACCTTGATGCATGATGGCTGTGGCAGCGAACAGTGTAAATGTGTAATGATTCTGCACTGGCAGGGATCACAGCCAATTCGTGACCGGTCGATAGCTACTGGTCTCTCTCTCTCTCTTTCTGTCTGTATTGATCAGCTAGGGTGTGCCTCTGAGCCACACTCATCAGACTGTGTAATAATAAAAAATAAATGTTAAAAATAAAAAATAAAAATAAATCCAGTGTATAGGCTCTTTTGGAAGGACTGTACAAAGTGTCTCCCAGCGGCCCATATGCAGAAATATTGCATTATTTCAAGGTTCTCTCAGAGTTAATAGGTAATTTTTTTAAAACTTTCCCAGACTAATAAAAAAAATTGTCTATCTTTAGCTGCCTTAAGCTCCAGAGGTTTGGATACATAATAGAGCATTGGCTTCTGTTTACAAAGAAAATACATCACTTGTGCTGTAAGTAATGACTGAGGAAAAGATTTGATATCACGTCTGACACCAGGTTTCACATTGATGGCGCCTGCCTGGGAATTTCATTAGAGGAGGGTTGTCCCTGGGATTTTTCTGCCTATTTTTACAACCAAGAGAGGCACACTTGCGTTTGCACTGCGTTACAGCAGGGCAATCAGGAAAACACTTCCATTAGACTGCCAGACTGCTGCAGGAGCCATCAATTATTATCATTACAGAGGTTTTCTGGAATTCACAGCAGACCTCAGAAACCCCATCAGCACGTGCTTCTACATCCTATGACATGGATCTCTTCTTACATTGATGATTTATTTACCTTTAAGTGGAAAACTGATTGAATTAATTGACTAAAGATTGTGCAGGCGTTTGATAATGAGAATTACAGTATGAAATGAAAGGTCAGTCATGAAGGGTCAAGGTTTGATAACCACTCTATTGTGTTTTTAGCTCATTCTTTTGCGTTTCAGAAGATGTGTTACAGAAATCCAGGGCCCCAACAAGATGATGTAGATAGACATACATCATAACGGAATGACACAAAACTTTGTACTTCATTCTCATTCCTCTGCAAAACATACAAGGAAAAATAGTCCCTGGTCTACTTGTGTCTGTACAAGTTAGACCATAAATTATATAACTTCTTCATCTTAAGTCCTTTCCCTTAGAAAACACTTAAGATTTTGTTGCCATGGAGATAGTCCAGACAAAACTTTCCATGCAGCTAAGAGGCTGTTAAAAGCAACATGTTCCTGAAGCTGTAATGGTCTAATTTGGATGGAGATTTGACACACACAACTGATCATGAGTTTCAATCAAATGCGGCTTGGCTTCTATAACGCTGCTTTATGTTAAGAAAAATACATTCTGAAAAAAGAAGAATTATTATTCTAAAAAAAAAATTATTATAATTATTCACATTATTACATAATACATCAACAAAGATGAGGGTGTTTTCAGAGAATAAATGAAAGAGATAGACCACCAGGCCCAAAAGGTACAGAACATTTGGGCTTTTATTTATACGTTTAACCCTTCCAGTTTTGAGTGGGCTCAAATGCATCTCAGAACGGTACCTTCAGGTCCTTATTAATTCTGGTTTTGACTAATGATGTGACAAGTTTAGGAGTTGCTTTTCTTTTCTTTATTTAAACAAAGGCTGCCTTTGTTTTTACTTAGGTTTGACAAATGTGTGACAAGTTTGGAAGAAGTCCTTTAAACAAAGTCTGCCTTTGTTTTCACATATAGCTCAAGAAATTTTCCCATGCCCTACAGCTAGCTTTTTTTTTTTTCAGGCAGTCAATAAGTGTCATCCTGTTTAGGAGTATTTTCTTAGCTCCTATTTTTATAGTTGAATACTTTACGTTGCCTTATTTGGTTGTAAAATAGGGATATTTCTATCTTGGACTGGTTAAAAGAGTGAACATTTGTGTGTGTGTGTGTGTGTGTGTG
>BJFM01006455.1:0-13306 GCA_016586285.1 Arothron firmamentum
GGGAGGAGGTTTGAGTTCTGGTTTGGTTACCCTGCGGTGGACCACCCCCCTGGAAGGACTCTCGTTTTCAAGAGGATCGTTTTTTCCACCTGTTGGAGCGCTTTCTGTATTTTCCTTTTGTCCCCCAAATAAAGGGGTTTTACTCGGAGCACCTCCTGTAGTGTCTGCATTTGAGTCCTCAAAAAACCCGCTCCTAACATGATGTGGGTCATCACAGTATTGGTGGTGGTGTCCTTCAGCACAGCCATCTCTGGATAGTGAGAATAATAATCCATCAGTAACACATAGTCCTTGCCGTACAGAGTAAAGAGATCTATTCCCACTTTGCTCCAAGGAGTCACCCTCTCTTTTTCCTCAACCCACATTGGTTCTTTGTGCTGTTTATTTCTGTATGCTAGACAGGTTTCACATGTTCTGACCATGTCTTCTATGTCACTGCTCATCTTGGGCCAGTATAGTACTGCTTTTGCTCATCTCTTACACTTTTTCATGCCCAAATGTCCCTCGTGAATTAAGTGCAACATGTCCTGTCTCAGCACTTCTGGGACCACCACTCTAGAACCCTTGAATAACACCTCGTCTATAACTGACAGTTCATCTGCGAAATGGCCATATGGTTCAGGGAATGAGTTAACTGACCAACCACATTTTACACCTCGTATTGTTTTTTTGTAGCACCTCTTCATTAGCGTTGGCTTGTGCTATTCTTTCCCACGTTTCATCTGACACTGGGCAGCTTTTCCTGACTAGATTTACATGCACCGTTTCTTTTTGTTCACATATGGCATTTGGTTCTGTTCTGTCGCAAGCCCGGGAGAGCGTGTCTGCCACGAGCAGTTCTTTTCCTGGGTTGAACTCCAGCTTTAGGTCATATTTATACATGTTCAGAAACATCTTCGTATCCTGGGTGGTGTGTTTGCCAAGCCTTTTTTTGCGATAGTGGATGGTTTATGATCAGTCTCTACCCACACTGTTTTACCATATATAAAAACATGGAACTTCTCACATGCGTATGACAGAGCTAATGAGGTGTATGCTTCTGGTCTCCATCGGTTGCCATACTCTTGTAGCAAAACTGCCCCTATGCCTGATTTAGATGCATCTGCTGAGATTTTAGTTTTACATTTTTCATCATAATACCTAAGGACAGGGGCTTCAGTGATTAGCAGTTTGAGTTCGTCAAAATCCTTTTGGTGTTTACTGTTCCAACACCATTCAGTGGTTTTACATAGCAAGCTCCTCATCTGAGCAGTGTGTGCTGTTAGATTAGGCACAAATTTACCTACATAAATTATCATGCCCAGAAAGCGCTGTATACCCTCTTTGTCCGTAGGTGGTGGCATGTTTTGGATGGCTTTCACTTTGCTCTCATTTATTTGGACACCTTCTGCTGTCAGCACTTCACCTAAGTAGGTGATTTTAGATTTTCTGAACCCACATTTTTTTGCATTTAGTTTCAACCTATATGTAGGGGCAGCATCTAAAGCTAAAGCTTGTGCTAGCCTGGCATCATGCTCTTCTAAAGAGGATCCACAGATCCACAGATCAAGATGTCATCAATGTAAACCTTTGTGCCTGGCACCCTTTCAAATATCTGGTGTATCGTTCTGTGAAAGACTTCTGGGGCGGATGTTAAGCCAAAGGGCAGTCTCCTAAACGAATAACGGCCGAAAGGAGTGTTAAAGGTGCAGATTCTAGAGATCTCCTTATCTAGACACACTTGCCAAAAACCAGAGGAAGCATCTAACTTGGAAGAAATATTTGGCACCTGCTAAGTCTCCAAAAATTTCTCCCCTGGTAGGAAGTTGGAAGTGTTCTCTTTTCACGTATTGGTTCAGTTCTTTTGGATCTATACATAACCTCAGTTTGTCTTGTCTCTCTACTATTACGAGTGAGTTGACCCATTCTGTGGGCTCTTCAACTCTTTCTATGATGTCTAGCTCTTCAAGCCGCTGAAGTTCTGCTTTAAGTTTTTCTTAGAGCTATTTTGCGAGATGCATGGATGATTGGTTTATAGTAATCTTCTAGCTGTATCTTATGTACCATTCCAAGTTTTCCTATTCCTTGAAATACATCAGTGTATTCATCCTCTATATTATGCACAATTCCTTTTTTGTCAATTTTGTGTACTCCTCCCACCAATCCTAACAGGATGCTTGCCTTTAAGCCTAGGAGTGATGCTTTTTTGCCCTTGACAATGACAAAATCAAGTTCATAGTTCATTCAAGTTCATTTTGTGACCATCTCTCAATACCATTTTACATTTTCCAATATGAGGTATGATATCCCCATTATATGCCCTCAGTCTTACTTTAGTTTCTGTGTCAATCTGGGGTTTTACCTGTAGATTTGGCAGTTCAGTCTAAGCTATGAGGTTTGCCTGGGCTCCAGTGTCCACTTTGAATCTTATGTCAGTCCCATTCACGTTGTAGGTTTCCGTCCACTCCTCATCTGATGCTGCTCTGTCAATTGAGCCCACGAAGAGGTCCTCTGTGTCCTCATCGTCTGAAGCTCTGTCTGAACCTTGGACCAGGTTCACCTTCTGCTCTCTGTCTTGGCCTCCGTTGTCTGCATACACGGGCAAAATGATTCCTCCTCCTGCAGAGCTGACATTCCTTTCCAAACGCTGGACACTGACGAGGCCGGTGTTCTCCTCCACAGTTGCCACATGCGCGTAGTTGTTGGTCCCTGCTGACATCTTCCCTGGCTGCCTGTTTTGTTTGTGCGTTGGTGTGGCTGGTCAAAACTGCTTCGACTTTGCACTCTGTCTCACTCGCTGCCGTGCCGCTATCTATAGATTTTAGGCGCTGCTGCATGACCTCTCTGGCCTGGCATATCTGTATGGCCCTTTCCAGAGTCAAGTCAACTTCTCCCAGCAATTTCTCTCTGAGTCCTTTATCTCTGACACCCATAAATATCCTGTCTCTGACCAGAGAGCTTGCCAGCTCTCCAAAGTTGCATGACTGGCACTTTAATTTCAGGTCAGTAATAAATTCTTCGACTGACTCTGACTCTGTTTGATTTCTGCTGTTGAACACATACCTCTCATATGTTTCGTTTCTTTTTGGCGTGCAAAACTGTTCAAATTTACGTAGTACGGTGGCATAGTTCTTTTGTTTATCTACTGTCAGCTGGAAACTGTTGAAGACGTCAATGGCTTTGGGTCACCATCAGAAGGAGTGCTATTTTTTGCGTGTCATCCTTCTCTGTTCCTATCGCAGTCTTCTACGTTACCGGTCAGTTTCAGCTCGGTGGGAGGTTTCAGCTGCTCCATTCCCGGATCTCACCGTCAATTCTCGCGTAGTCGCTGAGCCGCTCTGTCGTGGCAGTCCGCACCGGTGTCTCAGGTGCTGTAGTAGCCAGCCTTAGCTCCTGCTAGCTAAAGTGCTGCTCCCTCACCCCACGCTGCAAGAGTGTCTGGGTCCGTGTACTCCTGATACCATGTTTTGTTTCTAGTTGACACCATGAGGCGGCTCACTGTACTTTGTTAACGGCGTTCTTTATTAAACAGTGCAACTTTGAACAACCGGTCACGGTCCCGCTTTTCGAGCGTTCCCCAATTGCGCATGCGCTCAGCCCTGCGCCTCGCTTAAACAACCCCCTGTCACATGACACACAGACAGATCTGTAATACATCACAACGGATTTTCCGCCGGGACAATAATTATGTCACTAAATTCAACTATTAATCCGCTGGTGGGAAGTCACAAGCAACCCAGTCTGCCAATGAAAGCAAAGTTTTATTTACTACATCATCCTACAAAATCTTCTATGCTTTAATTTGGCAGTGATGAGTCAGTCATGCAGCAAGGATAGGCTCCCACCCCCACCACCCTTAAGGGATACAGCGGCAGCAGGATGGATCACTCATGCATGACCTTTTTCTGTGCAACACATGGATTGTGCATGTATACTATTTGCATTTCATAATGATGATTTAATGTTTATTCAGGGATTTGTGGTTCGAGATGGAAAAACATATTTGCCCTTTACCATCTGTCACATCTACTTTTCCAGCTCCTCACTAAACATGAAGCTTGAGCACAGCTCCTGTAATCATCACCCTAGAAATGAAGCCAGAGACTCAAGACATTTTAAATGGCATTGTGACTGTAGTCCTATTTTTCTGTAATGACAGGATTGCGTATCCGTTAACCTTTAGAATGCAAATAGCCAGGTTTATTCATTTCTGTGTTTTTCCTTATTGCAATTTTATCTTTAAATGCTTGATCTTCAAACATGGAGATTATGAGCAGCTAATTATCTGATACCCAATGCAAGAAAATGCTTTAAGTTATTGATCACATGATAGGTATTCTCTTTTCTAGTGAAGGTTTGGAATTATGCACATAAATGAAATGAATGATCCCGATTGCTGCATGAAATTGATGCCATTTAGGGTTGTCAATATCAGACTCCTGCTCTATAATCTGTAAGACTGATATGATTCTTTCCATCCATATTTCGGTTTATAAAGTTAAAAGTCCTGCAGAATTTCTGTTATTTTTGGATGAGATATTTATTCCACTGACCCTGAACTGCACTTTCTTCGCATAACTTTAGATGTAACAGCTCAATGCTGACACAACAGCATCATTTGGTAATATTAGCCTTTTCTGCTATTTAGTACTTCCTTACTCTGACCTTTGTAGAGACAACTGAGTTGCAGATGTATATTGACTATAATAAATGTCTTTGATGGCATCGTTTTAGTTTCAGCTACACTGTGATATCATATCAAATGTGCAGTCTTCCTGTAATGAGTCCAGTTGAAATCAATACAACAAATTACAGCTCTATTTAACCTTGTAAGATGGTGACAACAAAATGTGTTTCATGTGAAAATGGTGACAACAAAATGTGTCTCTTGGTTGATTTAAGGTTATCTGTTTGGCTGAATGCCATCATTTTCTACAGTACAGTGTACAGTACAGTAGACGTTGGAACAGGGAGACAAATGTGACAGCACTTTGCACTTACATTTGACTTATATTTCTACTAAAAAACCTCACATGACAGTGTTTTCAGCTATTTTGTTGCATATTACTTTTTCCTACTTTAGAATTGTTGGAGCCTCTTCAGGCAGTGACTGGGCAAAAAATAAATATAAATAATAAATATAAACACTTATATAAACACAACACTTATTTAATTTAATAGAAATATTCCAGGCACCACCCTGGAGTCAGGCACTAAAAACCAGTCTGTACCATCAATTTTAGAGACATGCACTTTGAAATGCTGATATTTCTTCACTATTTTACATTTATAAGGTAAACGTGGAGGTTTGAGTCCCAGCACTGACCATCGCAATGAGCAAATACCTCAATAAATATAAACAATATTCACAGACAACTGTTCTTTTAAAGTATAATAGTGTTGATTGAATAAAGTACACATTATATCGATAGTACCTAGTCAAAAAAAAAATATTCTTCAAATTTGGCAGGTAAGAAACTATGAACACTTTGTTTGCAAACCTATGAAATAACGATGATCTTCTTTTTAAGGCAGATAATTTGGAGGTCTTACACTCAAAGTTGATGTCCATGAGCCTTTCAAGACTCGACATTTTGGAATTCTTCACCAGTATAATAACTAACTCCATCGACGAGAAAGAGTACAAGCTCTTCTTCATCCATTCAATGTCCACATATGGATCAATTAGACAATTAGAATTTAACAAAATTTTTGGAGGTACCGAACCATTCCTACCTTGCCTCAGTATGGTCCATTTTTCCATGCGTTTGTGTCTCTATCCTGTGCTGTGAGAGAGACACCCCTATCTAACACCGTATCTAACTCGGCAATGTATTTGAGCTCCATAGATAATGTGGCGATCCCAGTAAGGATTGTGGTACTAGCTGGTCACACCAATTAAAGACGACTGGTGGTACCCAGGCCTGGTTACAATAGCCAGGTTACAGATTGCATTCTCTCTTCTCCTCTCTTTTGCAGGCACCCTGACAGTGATGTGGCAGCTGTAGATTCTTTTGTTGCATAATCATTGGTGCAGTCCCCCAAACCCCCACATTCTCTCCACACACATGCTCCAAATGCCTATCCACTGACAGCCACACTTTGTAATTTGTGGTTTAACCTTACTATTCTCTGTTGAATAAATGATTTCTTAAGTGCATTGTAATGTTGATTCATAAAAAGAAACTGATGATACTTTAACTACAATATAGTAATTTTCCTCCTGAGGTCCAGCCTTCAAACTATGACGTGATGCTTTTTGAATTCTCAAAAAAAAAAAAAAAAAAAATAAAAAAACATGCTGAAAACATTCCACTTGTTAAACTGTCAAAAACACATAGGTCTGTTCATAAGAATCGACAAAATAATCAAATTGGAAGACCTGATAATCCTTTATTTTACAGTCAAGAGTGTCTGTAGGTGTTTCACAAAAACAACCCCTCAGCAACAGCAGCAAGGAAAAACAGGAACAGTCCTTGAGCACATGAAAAGCAGGTACAGAATAAATTGAATGCATTGTTCATTGTTTGTAATCATGGTTCAATAAAGTTCATGGTTTGTAATAAAGATGTTAATCTATAACTATTTAGGTCAGGGCAACGATAGAGACAGGTATATCTGTAGATGCTGTATATAAAAGGAATGATGGGGGAGGGGGAGACTCCTCTCTACAGGCAGTCCTAATGCAGAATTCCCAAAGGGTTTCCAGGCCAGAGATATAATCTCCAGCACGTCTTCGGTCTGCCCAAGGGTCTCCTCCCAGATGGACATGCCAAGTAATGGTACAAAGGTAAGTCAAGGTGTTAGTGAGCAGTTTTTCGTCACCATCAAAAGGCACTCAGAACTTTGGGGAAAACTCTGACAGGAAGAGGTCTGGCAAACCCAAAGCCACAACTAAATTTGAGGACAAGTCCCTGAGAGTTAATAGCTTGGGTGATAGGACTCTAACAGAACAGAGGGTTACTTGCGTAATCCCTGGTTCTTTAATAACAGAGTGAGGCGTTTCACTATAGGAAATCACCTTTGGCGTGACCAACTACGGAAGCTCCAATGACATCACATCTGTCAGCGACAGACCGGTCGAGCCATGCTCGGGCCCCGCCCCCTCCTAAAATCACGGCCGACCGCCCCTCCTTACTCATTCTGAGCCGGTTTCTTCACGTGCTCTGCAAGGAGGGAAGTGTTAGTGAAACACCTCACTCTGTTATCAAAGAACCAGGGATTACGCAAGTAACCCTCCGTTCTTTTTCTAACTTCGTTCTGTGTTTCACTATGGGAGATTTAGACCATTCCCGTATTGCACCAGCTCCCTGGCGCCGAGATCCTCAACCAGGAAAGAGAGATCTTTACTGTAAATCAGCCGCCCCTGCCTCCAACACAGCATGAGACAGCGACTGATGAGCCACATCAAGTCTGTAGAAGCGCACAAACGTGTGAGGCGTAGCCCAGCTTGCCGCTGTGCAGATGTCCTGGACTGACACCCCTCTGAACAAGGCCCATGATGAGGCCATGCTCCTGGTGGAGTGGGCTCTCACCCCCACAGGAGACCGAGCACCCTTACATGTGTAAGCGAGAGAAATGGCCTCTACAATCCAGTGTGACAACCTTTGACGGGACAAAGGCTTACCCTTATGTGGAGTAGACCAGGAGCCAAACAGCTGATCAGTTCTCCTGAATCCAGCTGTCCTCTCAACATACACACCAAGAGCCCGAACCGGGCACAGAGTGTGAAGCCGCTTTTCCTCTTCTGACAAAAAAGGAGGAGGATGAAAAGCGAACAGTTCTGGTGTAGGACACCTATAAGAGGACTCCATCACCTTAGGAACAAACGCTGGATTAGGTCACAGACAAGCCTTAGCCTGCCCCAGGGCCAACTGCAGACAAGAAGGATGGACCGACAGTGCCTGCAGATCACTCACTCGCTTTGCAGTGGTCAAAGCCAACAGCAAAGCTGTTTTAATGGAGAGCGTCTTCAAGTCTACCACCTCAATTGGCTCAAATGGGTGGCCAGAAAGAGCATCCAGCAGCAGCAACAAATCCCACAATGGCACCAGTGGTCTAGACACTGGAAGTTTACGGCGGGCCCCTTTCATGAACTGACACACCAGAGGGTGTTTCCCCGCCGACCTATCACCAAAGCCTACATGACACGCAGAAATTGCTGCCAAATACACTTAATTGTGGAGAAAGCCTTCCCTTTCTCCACCAAGTCCTGCAGAAAACACAGAACCTCTGCCACAGAACACTGGAACGGAACAGCCCCCCTGTAATGGCACCATTCCTCAAAAATCCGCCACTTACCACTGTAAAGTGTACGGGTGGAAGAAGCCCTAGCATTCTGAATAGTGTTAATAACCGCAGGAGGCAGCCCTGGTGTGGTCAGGTTCCAACTCTCAAGGGCCAGGCCCAAAGGGACAGACGCTCCGGGTGAGGATGATAAATCTCTCCCCGTGCCTGGGACAGAAGGTCCCTGAGCACGGGGATTGGCCACGGTTTGGCCACCAGAAGCTGGATTATCTCTGCTATCAAGTGTTTGGATGGCCACCGTGGAGCCACCAAAATCAAAGACAAACCCTGTTCCCGCACTCTTGCCAGAGTCAGAGAAATTAGACTGAGAGGCGGAAAAACGTACAGCAGAACGTTTGGCCACAGGTGGGCCAGAGCGTCCACCCCTAGAGGAGCGCTCACATCTGTCAGGGAGAAGAAGAGTGGGCAATGAGTGTTTTCCTGCGAGGCAAAGAGATCTACGTCTGCCTGGCAGTATCTCTGCCAAATCTGCGCCACCACCTGTGGGTGAAGCCTCCATTCTCCGTACAGAGGGTTCCCCCTGGACAAAAGGTCGGCCCCCTGTTCAGAATGCCCGGCACATGGGTTGCTCGGAGAGACAGGAACCAAGCACTGCTCCACATGATCAGCCGCTGAGCCAGTCTGTGCAGCTGCAGAGAGCGGGTCCTCCCCTGGCGGTTGATATAAGCCACTACAGACAGTTGTCTGTTTTTACCAGCACATGATGTCCGTACAGGTGAGGTAGGAAAAGTCTGAGAGCCAAAAACACCGCGTGCATCTCCAACATCTTTATGTGAGGGTGCACCATCTGCTGGGACCAGACGCCATTGGCCGACTCGCCCATCAGCATCGCGCCCCACCCCCACGGGGAGGCGTCCGTCATCACAGTCACCCTTCACGACACCGCCCCCAAGGGTACACTTGACGTCAGCACAGATGGTTCTCTCCATGACCGGAGAGCCACCATACATTGTGCTGTTAATTTCACTCTGCGGTGTAAATGACGCTGCGGACAGAGACGCAGCGACGCCACCCACTGCTGAAAATCTCTCATCATAAGCAGACCCAAACGTACCACCGATATCACAGACGCCATGAGTCCGAGAAGACGAAGGCACAGCCTGAATGTCACCGTTCTCCCGAGCTGAAACAGCGCGAGACAATGTCTGAATGACGACTCTCTTTCCGTCGACAGTCTGACACGATAAGTAAGGGAGTTTATACTGAGCCCCAAATACTCTGAGGTGATTCAACACCATAACAGAATCTCTGATCACCTGCTCCCGTGAGTGAGAGCATATGAGATAGTCCTCTATGTATGAAAAAATCCTGATGACACTGTTTCGTAGCGGAAACAGTGCCGCTTCCACACACTTGCTGAAGACCCTCAGAGCTAAGGACAGTCCGAACGGGATTCTCTGAAACTCATAGGCTGCCCCTCGATAAGCAAACCTGAGAAACTTTCTGTGTGCAGGGTAAATGGCGACATGAAAATATGCGCTAGATCGATCATCACAAACCAATCGTTTGGGCGGATCGAACGGCAGAGCACTTTGTGTGTCAACATTCTGAACGTGTATTTCCATAGATGTTCGTTCAACACACGAAGGTCCAGGATTGGTCGGAGAGACGAGCCCCCCTTCTTTGGAATGAGGAAGTATCTAGAATAAAACCCCTGAAGTACTTCCTCGTTCGGGACCTGTCTGATTGCACATTTGTTCAACAACGTCACAATCTCCTGCTCCAGGATCCGAGCTGACGGGCCGTTGGCGACCGAAGCTAATATACCGTTGAATATAGGAGGTTTTACGGGGAATTGTAGTCTGTAACCCCTGGCAACGGTTGACAGCACCCACGGGTGAACTGCGCATGCGTGCCACTGGTCTAGCTGCGCAGCCAGTGGGCCCCTCATGTCGCGTCTTGATGAGGTCATCTCTTTGGCACCACGAAGAGACTCACAGCTCAGCAGAGGGGTTATGGCTCCCTCTGGTGGGAACAGTTGACCACTGCAACGTCCCCTTTGAGTTTTGATATGTTTTTCTTTTGGGGGCACATTCTGCCCTCGACAACCTGTCTGGATGCAGGAATGCATTGTTTAATTTGTTTATTTCCCCCGAACGAACTGCCAAGTATTGTGCAGTGCTTGGTGACACAGACTGAGAACTTTG
Organism: Arothron firmamentum; assembly: GCA_016586285.1. Classification (NCBI taxonomy): domain Eukaryota; kingdom Metazoa; phylum Chordata; class Actinopteri; order Tetraodontiformes; family Tetraodontidae; genus Arothron; species Arothron firmamentum. The sequence goes on from BJFM01006455.1 coordinate 10,434, forward strand.
CGGTGACACTGAGACGTTGCCGGGCGACACCATGTGACCAGCCCCTGAGTCTCCTCTTCCCAGAGAGACTGGAGGAGGACTCCAGGTGAACCTTGAACAAGTGGAGCCTCCAAACACTGAACTATGGGGCTGTAACCCTGCCACCTTCTTTTTAAGGAAGATGGGGGGAACGGGGGGGCTGCGTCAGGCTGCACGTTTCCTCTTCCCCTCCCCGGGGTGGGAAGAGGATTTATTCCTAGCTGCTACTGCTGCAAAGGAATGTTTCCCCCATAGCCTTGGGTTCTCCACCCTGGACTGGAGAACAGTCTGCTGAGCAGGCCCCGGCTTCTGAGCCCCGTGACTGCCCTGTTTTGCTCTCCCTGCTGCTGCTGCCAAGCCAGCGGTAGGGGGTTGAGGTTGGCGTGACTGAACTCTGCGCGGTAGACAGAGGTCAAAAGTTTCACCCTCCTGCTTCCTGCGGGTGCTCGTCTCCCGCATCTTCTCCAGGGCTGGGCCGAAGAGGCCCTTGGTGGGGTCATAGGCTGCGTCCATGACTTCAACCTTCTGAGAGTCAGACAAGCCTGATAAATTCAGCCACAAGGACCTCTCACCTGTGACTGCCAGCCCCATGGCACGTCCACATCCCTGCACTGCTCCCCTGGAGGAGCGTAGCAGAAGGTAATTCACTACACAAACCTCATCCCAAAGTAGAGGGTTGGGAGTCTGTGAGTCCAGCTGGCAACCCATTTCTTCCGGTATCTCCGCCTGATACGCAGACAGCAGTGTGACAGCATTGAGAGAGCACACTGACTGCGCAGCATACTTATACATCCTCTGGTGAATAGATGCTGTGAGGCGACCACACTTACTAGGGAGAGAAATGCTGGAAGAAGCAGAGACAGACCTGCGGTTGGGATGAAGATGGTATGCCACTGAAGGCTCCACAGCTGGGGGTTCGGCCAGCCCCAGCTCACTCATCCCATGGACCTCTGGCTTTGAACAGCCTTTGGTTGAAAGCTTGCTTTTAAAAGGACTGGACCAGTAACAACTCATTTCCTTCATACATGCAGGCACAGCTGGCAACAGCTGTTTAGGTGCAGGCACAGCTGGCGGGAGCCTTTTACCATCATATAGATCCTGTTCCAGACCTTCAGAACCCTGGGTTGCTGGCCATGGGATTCCCAGTTTGGCTGCAGCCCTTTTGCAGACCTCAAAGAGATTGCTGTCCATTGGTGGAGCAACATCAGTAGCGCTAGATGGTCTAGACTGCTCCTCCATCTCCACCATGTCGAGGAAGTCAGAGGTAGTGACAGCGTCGCCCTCTGCGTCCTCGTCGCCCAGCTCCCCATGATCCAGTTCGTTGAACAGCGGGGGCATAACTGGGGATTCAGTGTCCATCATGTCCGCACAGCTTGTAGAAGCTCACGCCTGATGGACATCGGGCTTAGGAGCAGAGGCTGTCAGGCAGGGATCCTGGCTGTTAGCCAATGCTACTCTCAATCTCCTTTCCAGAATCTTTTCCGGCACTGAAGCACAGTGAGGACACGATTGTGGGTCGGCTAGCGAAGCCTGGCCGTGTTTAAGGCCCATGCACGCTATGCACATCGGGTGAGGGTCCCTGCCCGAAATGGTTGAACCACATGACGTGGGACACGGGCGGGATACAACCTCCTTTGTCTTCGGTTCCGACCCTTTGGCGGGGGTGACAGCCATTGACATATTGTTGGAAAGGGGAGATAAGCCTCGACAATTAGCAGATCAGACTCGTCCCGACACGTTAGCCTTAATCACGCTAACGCTAGCAGTAACTCAACCGAGGTGCTAGCAATTGTACGAGTTAGCTCGTTGTGACACGTAGCTCGACTCGGAAAAGCCGTCGGGAAACAAATTAACGTTAACCAACAGAACTAATTAAGCTCGTCTTGACGCGTGAGTTTTAGCCACACGGGTGCAACGGTACAACCGAGCAACGAAGCCGGATAACTACCGAAACAGTTCGCCCTGACGCGGAACCTGCCCCACCAGCGTGGCTGTCAAGTTACTTCTCACGAAGTACTTACTCAGCACCATCCGGACTAAAGTGGAAACTGCGTTCGGCAACGTACTCCTTAACGGGACGCCTGAGAACAGTTGAACAGTTAGCCAATAGCCAGGAAAGCACTGAGGGAGCATGTAGTTTCTTCACGGGAAGAAAGCGAGAATGAGTGAGGAGGGGCGGTCGGCCGTGATATTAGGAGGCGGCGGGGCCCCGAGCACAGCTCGACTGGTCTGTCGCTGACAGACGTGATGTCATTGGAGCTTCCGTAGTTGGTCACGCCAGAGGCGATTTCCCATAGTGAAACACCGAACGAAGTTAGAAAAAGAACAACAGGCTTAATGGTGGTTGTTGTCAGACAGTCTTACTTTCACGATATTATGAACCGACGAATTAAAATTTAAAATCTTTACCTCATCACGCAAAACTTTCAATATGGCTACTGTAGAGATAAAAATTTGATGCTATGATTAAAACCCTGAGTTGTCAAAGTCCCCACCTTAATAAACTAATAATATAGGCCATGTGTGTCATGATAAATTCTAGCTTATAACTATGATTTGGCTTGGTTACAACTGAGCTTGTGACTCCTCATATGATAAGCCCATGACTCCTCATGTATTTATTTGATGTAAATGAAGGTAATCACCATAGCTGCAAAAGCATGAGCTAGTGTGTTTTGCTTAAGCATAAAAACTTCATATTAGGTCTGTTGTACGGCTGGCGTGTGGACAAAAGGACCCAGATGCGGGATTGGAACAACCAAATTTAATCCGTTGTTGACCGAGAACTAATTGAACAATAATTAACAAAAGACGCTCCACCGGAGGATACAAGAAACCACTTACAAGTCTAACGA
>BJFM01006457.1:0-16168 GCA_016586285.1 Arothron firmamentum
CAACAGCAACCCCATGTGGACAGACTGACATACCTCCATGTCCTCCTGACTTCATCCCAGGAAATGGGGGTTTGGCAGGTTCTCATATTACTGTGGAACAATGACACACTCAAACTAAAGGACCCTCACAACATCCCACAAGCAGGTTGCTCGGTCAACCTTCCTTCTCTCTTCACTCCCACAACAATATCTACATTTGTCTTTGTGAAGATGCTGGCAGTCAAAAGGGCCACTCCCCCAGGAAGAGTCAAGGAGCTGCCTATACAATTGTGCCAATGATTCTGAAAAGGGTCAGAGAAATCACTCCATCCAAGTTAAGGTTTGCTGTGGTGGTGCGACTTTCATTTAAAGTATGCCGGCACCCTGGTGAACTGACGGACACAGAGCTGCTCTGAGTCGGTGAGATCACCCACAGCAGTGAAATACGGGGTACGTTTACACAGCGGAAACAAAAGACAGTGATCGCACATGTAAATACAGCAGTATCACAAAGGGGCCGGGAAGACAATAAGGGCTGAGCAGGGGGTCGGTGCCCTTTGGGCATAGGCCTCGGGATCGAGGGGCGTGGACACAGGTTCCTTGATTAAGGTGCTAATCAAGGATGGAAAATACAATTGCAAAGGGGCACACAACACAGTAGGGGGTAGGAAGGGAAAACAGCGCCATTTGTGTATGGACTTCAGGATCAAAGGGCTCTCTGATTAAGATGATAACAGGAGGAAGCAGACCGAGGGGGAAGGGAGACTACAGGACACCCACAACTGAGAACTCTTGGTGGGTGATAGAATGCCGAGACATTCCTAATAAGCAAAAACAGGTTAATACATTCCAAGATACAAGCACCTAAACTGATTTCTCGCTCAGATGCTGGTGGAAGCACTGCAATCCAGGTGGTAATGCTTGTCATAATCTCTCCTGAAAGAGAAGAAATAACACAAAAAACCCTGGCCTGGAATATCAAGTTATGCATTTCCAAACATCTCATCTTTTCTGTCCGTTTTTCACATTGAATAAAATGAACTACTCCATGAAATATGCCAAAATGCAACCTCGTTGTTAGAAAACTCAAACACTTTGGTAACACACCTGTGTAGCGAAGCAGCTAGCTTAGCGTTAGCAAACGGGCTAACAGCTTCAACCTGAACAAAGGCATATCTTCAGATTATAACAACATTATGTGTATTATGTATCGTGTGAATCTTATAAGAACATCAACACGCATTGTTTAACCAAGCCATCACATTTGGGTTTAAACGCTCAAAATATGCTAGCAGAAAACACAACACTCGCAGCATGTGAATTAAAACATGGCAGAAAGTGTTTAAAAAGCTCAGGTAACTCCTGCACAGGTGTGTAGAAATGATGCAAACCAACTTATCTCGCGGCACCCGGCGTCCCTCCTTGGCGTCTCAGCTCGCGGTCCGCCGTTAGCTATGACGCTAGCCGTTACCTTCTGCGTTAGCGCTTAGCATGCTCAAACTCTTTGCTCACCGATTTCTTTAAGTCTTCGTAAGGGAGACGTAGCTCCTAAACTGCTGCTGCTGCTGCTTCACTCGCACAGGTCCGGGCTCCACCGGGGCCTCGTCCGTCAGGTTTGAAGCCGTTTCAACAACTTTCCTGCTGTTTCCTTTAGGCTCAGCGTCTCCTCCGCACTGGAGCCTCCGGCGGACTCGGGAACGCTGAGCTCTGCTGTCAACCGGGTGACCACACCTGCTGCCTCCTGATTGGCTGAGAGCTCGTAAACGATCCGCCTCCTTCAAAATCAAATTTCTGTGACTGATTTTATCGCAGTTTAGTTGATTTTACAACAAACGCCACTGTTTAATATGAAATAATGTCTTTTATGAATGCACACACACGGATAATTTATAGAATTTGCATACATTTCATCAAGATGTCCAGTGGTTTTTGACTCAGTCGCATAGATCAAAGCCCAGCTGAACTTCTGCTCGCTGATTTCCTGGAGTTTGTGTCTATACTATCAATCTGCTGCCCACATCAAATGTTGTCAAACTAACATCAAGTAACTTCACCGTGAATGGCTGCTGTCTGCCATATCTGCTATGGATACCTCAGCCGGAGTTTAGTTGGTAAATGGCTTTGGCAGACGCTGGAAGAGCCTCTTGTCCTTCAACCATAAACGTTACCAGGCTCTTATTCACCAGCTGGAATGTGAGGCAGACGTGATCTTTGCACAACGAATCTCCATTCGATGATGTCTGCCCCTAGGTTCTGCAGATGCTTCGGCACAGCTGTTCCCTGTCTCGACTGCTCTGAACAGTTGGGATGTTTCTGGTTCATTTTCACGGCCTCCAGTTTGCAAGTTTCAGTATCGATGCTTCCGGCAACATCACTAAAACTGCTCCCCCACCGGGGGGACAAAGTTCCCTGAATGAGTTTAAGTTCCTTATTGGTGTTTTGAGTGGGATGTCTGCAGCGTGTGACCATCTGCATGCAGTTCTCTGTGGATCTGAATATAATACAATAATAATAATAATATAACAGCCTCTGGGGAGCAGACGGCTCACATCTGGGGCGACACGGTGCCGCTTCCTGCCCCCCCCAGCCACCACCAGATGTCAGGCTGAGTCACTCTGCTCCGTCCCTTTGAGGTGTTGTTGCTCCAGCGTGTAAGATGTCAGAGGGTCTTCAAGTGGTTCCAGGATGGTGCTGTCAACCTGTACCAGTTGGACGGCGGTGTTACTTTGTTCATTTTACTCAGCAGTGGTGAACAGGTGACTGACGGACACTATTATTTGACTTTTGCTTTCAGCTAAATCCTCTGCTTCCATCTCATTTCCCCTCCACTCCAATTCTCTCTCCTTCTCTCCTGTTCATTTATCTGTTTCTATTGTGTTCATCCTCCACTCCTTAGAATTTGCCACTTTACATGCTGTTAACAGAGGGTGACCACATTTTCAACATTAAAAACTGGGACACATTTTTTTTTGGATACTATACATATACTTTTGCTACTTTTAGGCTTTATCACCACGTTCCCATACATCTACACATTTGTGCAACATAACTAAGTTAAACACTTGGAGGACAGATAGTTTCGTACTCTGGCATGGAGGACAAAACCAGGACACGAGTTAGACTAGATCTTAGCCCGGTTGTTAGCCAAGACTTGCTTGTAACCGTGGAACGCCGATGTGGAACGTATGCTCATGTTAAACATGGTGTTATCAAACAGTGCACACTGCAGGGGGGGCTGGTTTATCCCTGGTATACTGCAACAGCTGCATCAGTGTTTTGGACCACTAAGATGACGTTAGACCTGATGACTCGCTTTCACTGGATGCTGTGTTGGCAGCTCTGGTGCGTTTCTTTTTGAAAACAACAGGCAGCAGTGCAGCCTGGAAAAACAGTCGTGCTCAGATAGGTCTGCAAGGGCGTTTTCACCGTCAAACACTCACCAGATGCAGCTCCTTCCTGTATTTGTTCTTGACGATTGGCCTCAGGCTCCTGTGGGTGACCACATTTCAGAGGCAGCAAGTTCTTCATTGAAGATATAGACATTTTTGCTTTGCAGCAAGATTTTAAAAAATGCAAAACTGTAAAAAAACTGACTGCCTGTAGTGCCACACAAATGCAAAGAAACTAACACGACTGACAATCACAGGTGGTCGTTGTGGCCATTAAACATGGAGAATTACAATAATAATGATAATAATAATAATAAATAAATCAGCACTTATCTGCAGACGCTCATTCCAAAACGGTGATCGTCAGTCTGGCTCGTGCCTTTCAGTGGCTGCTCTCTTTTAAAAAGAAATGTGTGTGTGTGTGTGTGTGTGTGTGTGTGTGTGTGTGCGCGCGTGCGCAGTAGCTGGTCTTTGATTGCAAGTGGGGGTGGGATTACATAGAACTCATTATGTACAATCCTAACATGTATAATTCCTGCAGATCCACTTTAATTCTCTGTCATAGACAATTGCTGTAATGAGATTAAGCAGCAGCCTTTCACAGTTAACAACAGCCCTCCTCTTTTCCCTCCCTTCATCCCTCTCTCTTTCCCACAAGGCCATCCATGGCGTGATAACTTGCTCAAATTGCTGCTCGGTCTGAAACAACTGAAAACGTTCAGAGAGAAATACAAACTCTGAAATGTCAAAGTTGTGGGGTAAAACTTTCACGTCTCAGTGATTTACAGAGTGAGAGATTTGTTCACAGTTTCGGTTTGATTCCAGATACATTCAAGCAGCTCTATTTCTGCATATTGGGTGATATGAATGAACTAATCTGACGCCAGGTGTCTCCCAGAGAGGCCTTTCTCTGTCCAGCAGACGCAGGACAGAGAAAGGAGGCACAGGACAGGAAATCATGCCTCTAATGGGGAAATGAGACCTCGATCCCATCCCAGGCGTATGTAAAGGAGAACACAATATGATCATGATTAGAGCGAAGGGAAGCCCACCCACTTTTCCAATGTCTTCAATCGCAAAACTTAAATATTCCCTCGAAATAACGATCGCCCTCAATAGCTATGGCTGCCAGGTAGATCCGGAGGAAAACAAGTCCCGTCTGCACTGGGCCAGAGCTCACTATTTAACAAGGATTTGGGAAATGCAATGGTAAGGCTTTGAAACAAGTTTATTCCATTTTCAGATGGATATAGGTACAGAATCCACCCTGAATCTACAGTTTAGAGAATGAACAGTAACTTCTGGCTAAGCTCAGATACTCACAGTCAGTCACACAAGCACAGACGGTGAACCTACACCACTTACAGCACTGAGAGTCAAACACTACAGCGTGGCCTCCTGTTGAGGATATTGCACATGCGCAACAAAAGGCCAATTACAGCTCCGACGACGAGGTTTGTGTTTTCGCTCATTGATTGCCAAGACAGAAACAGTCTTCACTCTGGTTATTGCCTCAGTAAATGGGATGAACGAGCTCCATATTCTACAGCAAACGGTGCACGGGGAAATACGAGGCCGAGGGTTTAACGCAAGGTGCAAATACTACGACAAGAGTGTAACGACAGAGATGACCTTTTCAAATGAAACTCTGCGGCAACGCAGGAGGGTCACAGACACATGTGGCTCAATACTGTGGACATCTGCAACAAACGGCAAACGTTAGCCTGTAATATACATCTACACACCTACAAACGCGTCAGGAACAGACCCGCAGATGTCTTTCACAGCAGTTCTGCTCTCCGTGCTCCAGGCAGAGCTGGAATCATGAATGTCTCTGTAAATATAGAATAAGGCAGAGTGACAAAAATCATACACTGTGACAAAAACAGAGACTGAAATGAAAGCATCGAGGCCCTAAACGTCAGTGAGAAAGAGCTGACATGTTTAAAACATTTTAAGACACCTGGAGGACACTGCACACATAATATGGCAGGCCTTGATATGATATGTTTGCTTTCATCACAGGAGCTAATCTGACTAAAATGACTTAAAAAGACGTTTCACAGGGCAAAGTTCTGGGTTCCCAGCAAGGCCTGGTCGCTGGGAAAGACACTCGACCACAACCCAACCTGCGACACGGGTCGCTCAGTGAGAATCCATAGACTCTTCATTTCAGATTCTACACATGCTCCAGGTTTGGAATTGTTCCTCACATTTTTAAAAATGACTGTTTGGAAAACCAAACAGGCTTACTGTGTCTACATGCAAGTGTGACCTTTCAGCAGTAGGTGAACATCGGTGGCATGAACGACAGCTGCGGTGTCCAACGTATGTACAGAAAAAGGCTAAAAATGAGCAAAATAAATCAGTGTAACCACATCACATTTCATGCTAAAGACGTGAGAGGGTCAATTATGAGCTGCGCAGCCTCACACGTGCATTGAAATGACATCAGCGGACATGTGAGCGTGTGGGAGGCCAGACAGAACCCAGTGGTTGTGTGCTGCCCTCTGCTGGATCGGAGGCGTCACTTCTCCTGCAGCAAGGCGGGGATGTTGATGTTCCAGCCGATGGCCTGGCGATCGAAGCCGCAGGTGAACAGGTTGCACGACTGGTTCTCTTCGTTCCAGGCTGTGCAACACACCATCCGCCTGTGACCCTGCGCGACACGTGCAAACGACACTTCAGTTTTGGTACGCGCGAGGTGGCGCTTCCTCAGTCGGGCGGTCGGTTCTCACCATTCTGTTGCTGCGTGGCAACCTGGCCAGCCTCACGCCGCTCATGTCGAACAGTCGGACCTGGCGATTGTCATGTGGAAGAGCGATGATCCGCTGGTTGGCAGAGACGCTGATCCTGAAAGAGCAGACACAGGTTTGGCTGAACCTGTCTGAACGGCAGGAGGGATTGGACACTTTCTGCATGTTAGATACAGCTTTTGAGTCCTGTGAGATGAAGCGTAGACGTACACCTACTGAAATTATACCTAGCCTAATTAACATCTCAGTTTAACAGTTATTGCTGGTTTGATCTACTAAGAATTAACAAAGAGGCAAAAACAGGCTGGCCGACAGGAAACGCTGGCAGTTGCGACATTCAGACCACCATTTCAAACTTTAGACTTTGAAATACTGTTGGCGTATTACCTGTTCACGGCTGAATCAGTGCGAATGGTTGCTATGGGCGACCTCATGTTCTTTAAATCCCACACCTTGACGGTGCGGTCATCGCTTCCGGAAACAACGTTGTCGCCCACCGTGAACACTGCCGACGTCACCGTGCTGTAAACCAGGAACACACACACACACACACACACCATTAACAGATCAGCTTTTCAGCGTAAACTGCACAGATGCTAACACGCTAAGTGCGGCTGAGTCACACAGAGGAAATCGCATCTGTTGTCACAGAAATGAGGGTGAGTTCTAGTTCTGACCAATCAGAGCCTAGATAACCGACAGAAACTCTCGATTTTAAATACAAACTACTATTAACACGTCCAGTTAAATACCTCCTTCGATTTTCTCCCACTGTGTCCCTAAAAGCGGTCCAGTTAAACCTAAATCCTGAATCCAGGTCATACTGAAGATCAACATATCGTACTTTTTCATCTAAAATTGAAGATGCACTGATATTAACTGTGAATGTAACCACTGAAGGTGAGTCTGATGAAGGGTCACACATTTGTTACAGCACAGTCATGATCTTCCACTCGCAGTCATTAGACAGGATTTCCATAGACTTTCAAATATGTCTGCAACTTTAAAGGTGTCGAGGAAAACAGTCATTGATGAAAATCAAACCAGCTGCAACCAAAATCACACACACGCACACACTCTCACACACATACTGGAAAGACAAATGTGACTCAGCAGTAGTAGAAATTTCTAGAGGAAATTAGTGATTAATTTATTGATTAGGCCAGTTCTTTTCACCACTAGTCAAGACAAATTCCTTTAAATTGATCAGTTTACTCACTTATATTATGGGTTTATTCTGAAACTCTCACTCTGTAAATCACTGAGATGTGAAAGTTTTATCCCACAACTTTGACATTTCAGAGTTTGTATTTCTGTCTGAATGTTTTCAGTTGTTTCAGACCGAGCAGCAATTTGAGCAAGTTATCACGCCATGGATGGCCTTGTGGGAAAGAGAGAGGGATGAAGGGAGGGAAAAGAGGAGGGCTGTTGTTAACTGTGAAAGGCTGCTGCTTAATCTCATTACAGCAATTGTCTATGACAGAGAATTAAAGTGGATCTGCAGGAATTATACATGTTAGGATTGTACATAATGAGTTCTATGTAATCCCACCCCCACTTGCAATCAAAGACCAGCTACTGCGCACGCGCACACACACACACACACACACACACACACACACACACACACACACACACACACACAAACGCACACACATTCCTTTTTAAAAGGAACGAGCCAGACTGACAATCACCATTTGGAATGAGCGTCTGCAGCTGAGTGTTAACAGCATGTAAAGTGGCAAATTATAAGGAGCGGAGGATTAACACAAAAGAAACAGATAAATGAACAGGGGAGAAGGAGAGAGAATTAGAGTGGAGGGAAATGTTAAAAAACATAACAGCTAGGAGAAGTTCTCTGTAAATGAGATGCAAGCAGAGGATTTGGCTTCGAGCAAAAGTCCAAAGTAAAATAATGTTGGATTAAAAAAAAGACAAAAATACAGAGTTGAGAGATGTGAGAGCACCACCCTGTGGACTAAAATAAGACTGCAGGAGGAATCAGGATACTGTACACGCTATCAGACTTACTCTGTGTGGCCCTGGAAGACGTTGACAGAGTGGATGGACGGGTCTCTGAAGTCCCACAGCCTGAAGGTGGTGTCTCTGGAGGAAGTGACCACCAAGCGCTGGGTAGGGTGGGTGCAGCAGTGGGTCAGCTCTTGATCATGTCCTGATCACAGACGCACAATAATAGATAAACTTACTTCACAACCTTGGAAACGATTCTATTGTGATGTTAACACAAAGAAAATAATCTCAAATAATAAAGCTCATCAATTGCTTCTCTTTCTCTAGCCGGTCGCTGACCTGTCAGTGTGTGAACCAGTTCAGACGTCTCCACCTCATACAGGTTGGCAGCACGGTCCCAGGAAGCTGTGACCACTTGCCGGCCTCCGACCAGCCAGTCAGCTGCAATCACAACCCCCTGGTGACTTTTCAGGGTGGTTGTTGCGACCCGAACAGTGGGCACCTCACAAAGGCCCTCGCCATCCACCTCCCCTTCCTCTCGGTCTGAAGAGTCCTGGTCATCATCGCATGGAGCCTGCAGGTGAACAACGCAGAACACAAAGCAATTCTACCAAATCATCCGTATGCTTGCGGGAACAAGACCTATTTTAATGTAAATATGTGTTAGAATTCCCCCTGAAATTCTCCCTGATGGAGTGACTGCCTCAGAAGGACAGAGCAGAGTGACTCACACTGACATCTGGTGGTGGCTGGGGGGCAGGAAGCTGCACCATGTAGCGCCAGATGTGAGCCGTCTGGTCCCCAGAGGCTGAGGTGCACATCAACACACACGCAGACACACAATATTCAGATCCACAGAAAAACTAGCTGCTGGAGACCACAGCGGCAGGAAAGAATGGAAAGGATTTACATGTTCAATATGGCTACCAGATGAGCGACAGAAGTCAAGTACATACCTGTGAGGGCCATCTGCTCTGTGGGGTGGAACTTGATGGAGTTGACTGTGAAGAGGACAACAAAGAGGAGACACAATGTTGCATCAAGTATCCTATTGCAAATGACATAAACCAGTCAGTTCAAGGTAAAACTAAGACACAATTACATGTCACTCAGAAATCAACAAAACCTCAGATATTAGTTATACTCTACTGTTTTATTGTTATTAATTTTAACACGCTAGCGCAAACTTCACGTCAGCGGCACAAACAAACAAGATTGCAGAAAGGTAGGCGAGTCTTTGATATTATTACCTGATCCTGCATGGCCAGCATACCTCAGCAGACATTTCCCAGTCTCTATACTCCACAGCAGAGCAGAATGATCTGCGAGGGAAGAATGTGAGACAACAAAAACCCTAAAGCTGGATGCACTGAGCTGACCTTGATGTCATGAAATTATAATATGCAGCAGCTTTAACTCTGATGATTGACTCTCGGTCGATGTCCAGAAAGCAGAGAAACTAAAGATGCACCTGCGGAGGCCGTCCCCAGGACCACTGGCTGAGTCCGGGCAACGCTCAGGTCCCAGATCCCGTCCCTGTGGCCCACGTACTCCTTGAGCAGCTGGCACAAGGCTCGAGATCCTGTGGTGGCTTTAAAGCTGGACACAATCTGGGCAGGGAGGAGAGAGAAGCGAGCATGAGGACTCACGAGAACACACTCTTGCTTCAGAATAAGCGGCACATTAAAGATGACTGCGTATTAAATATATACACACTAAATATGAACCTTATAAAAGAAATATCTGAAGATTATTGCCCAAATTGTTTTTCTCTCCCTCCATCTCTTTAATTCTTTTCTTAGTTTTGGGTCTTCACTGATTAAAAAGGAGACTTAATCAATGAAGACCCCAAACTGAGAGAAGAATAAAATTGATGGAGGTTTCTTTTTCATGTTGTTACTCACCTATGCAGAGCAATGAAAGCCCACATCAGGACTAATCTGCTCCCACAAACCGAAATCACCGTTCAAGAACGGTGCAAGGAAGAGGTCAAAGACCTCATCAGGCCAGACTGAAAACTAACAAACCGTCACTAACTACAGCTTCACATCAAGAGGTCGTGTCACAGGTTAGACATCTGCAAGCTTATATTTGGTATCCCATGAGAAGACCCCCGTCACCTGCTGAAACACCTTTCACTGCAGTTGTGATTTCAGTGCAGTGACCACCTTCTCCGAGCATGCAGCTGAAAGCGCACGGCCGAGCAGTCGTTGGGGGTCGTTAGATGCAGCAGCGAAGCGCACGGACATTTTAATGTGAGCTCTTTCTGTCCACCGAGGTCAGTGAGGAGGAAGTTAGCGCAGGCTATCAGTGCCACCTCCCACCTGTGTGTTCAACAGGCAGGTTAGTCTTTATTGCAGAGCAGTGACAGGACTTCTGTCTGCAGGTGAAGCTCATGAATTCTACCCTGATCCTGCATGTGCTCTTTAACCGTTTCTATACATGACGATAAGACAATACGGATGCTCAAGGAAGTCATTCATGGAAATTAAATGCATTTAATGAATCATATTAAAGATACTCTTAGGTAAAAACACAAAAACAGATCTCTGGAAACGCACAAATATGCTGCATGTTGCTGTTCATTTCAACAGTCAGGATTGGGGAGGCTGCCAAAGTAGTTCACGACCAGCATAATTCTGTGAAGATTTCTTTTAAAAAACAGGTCTATAAACAAGACCTCTCCGTAAATCTAGCCTATTTCCTCTCAAGAAAAATCTGTTAGTATTTCCAAATGCAGCTGTTCACCCAGATGGAGGATACAGAGCAGAGAAAAGATGAGGAGCCAAGGTCAGACTGGAGTTAAGGACAGACTCAGCCCACAGCAGTCCCCCACAATTCTTAGTGACAAACAGAGCATTCAGGAAGTTACCCATGAATCTCCGCCCCACAACTCCCATGTGGCCACACTGAAGTTGCAAGGTCCACCTATCTTTCCGTGGAAAGTGTACAAGCACTACATCAGCAAAACATTAGAAAGGACAATGTCAAAGGATTCTTTTTGCAATATCATTCTCCTTAAACCCCTTTAAAATTCAAAACCGGTACTCTGACGGACTGTATTTGGATATCGTAACACACAAGGTGGCATCATACCTTGCTGGTTGAAGCTTTATAGGTGGTCTTCAGCTTCTGTGACAGTTGGCTGGTGCTGTGACTGGCTGAGTTTTGGAGACACGAGAACAACATGAAAAATAAGCGATAAGCCTGAAAAGGTGTGAACTGAAACCTCGTGTGTTCCTGAGCTACTGGCTGTTGATGAAACTGCTCATCTGAAAACCAGTGACCTCGCATCAGCCAAGACGTTTCATTTGGGTTTGCAAGTAAATAATGGTTCCTTAAAGGATTCCTTCCTGAATCATCTTCTTTAATATAAAAATGCAACTTTCTGACAGAAATAAAGCAGGTTTAGGTTGGAAACACGGGTGCCCCCCTGACTAGCTTTCCGGTGAAGTTTCAGGACACACCCGAACCCGTTTTAAATGCACACAGATCAGGAGTTTCTGCAGATTGTTTTGGTCACGTGCAGAAAACAACAGGAGATTGTGCCAGATTAGATTTAGCTGGGAATGTTGGAGATAATCTGGCCATGGAGGGCGCAAACGCCATGCTCTTCAGGGAGATTGGCAGTAATCTGTTCCACCCTCAGCAGCTCCCTGACCGCTTCATTTCTTTAGTTGGGAGAGATTAGTTTGTGTAAACGTCACACTTCACACTTCTTGGCCTCTGGGTATTTCCTTTGTATTACCATAACCGCTATCTCATCTGCACACTGCTTTTAAGGTTATTGCACTATATTTATTGGTTTAATTTGAATTATGACCGGGGTAAAGATGCAAATGGATGTGTGTACACACACACACACACACACACACGCATCGTGTCTCTGAATAGACTGACAAGATATTGTGGTTTTCTACGCACATGTGAATATGACTCAGGGGTTAAACCACTTCTTAGGAGTGGGATTAAAACCTCGGGTTCATTGGCAAGAAAAGGTACATGAACCTTTTGGAATTCTGTTTTCATTTGTGAGAAATGTTCAACTTAGTCAGGAATATTGAGAAAATGATTGTGCTTGAATAAGAACACAGAAAAATTCTGATCGTTATTGAGAGCAACTCATAATGAAAAAGTAAGTGAATCCCTGAATTATTGACCTTTAAAAAAGCATTTTCAAATCAAACACTAGCTTACCTGGAGTGTTGATAGGAAAATGAGTTTGGAGGTGCGGACTTGAGCTAATTTGATTAAAAACAGCCCCAGCTTTATGAGTTTGCATTGCACAAGAAGAATATGCTTCTGTGAGCCAGGCCTGCTCATTTACATAAGCTGAAAAGGGTTATAAATGGTTTGAAAGGCTTCAGAAATTCATCAGTCTACGTTTACGCAAATGATTTACAAATGGAGAGCAACTGGGACTGTGGCTACTCCACCATGACGCTAGCACGCAGTCAAAATGACCCTAAGAGCACAACAGAGACTCATCTATCAAGAAACAACCACCAGTGAAAGAACATTTACCGCTATATCTGCTGGAAAAGAGGCACCGCGTATTATCATGAAACATCCTCCCAACAGTAAAGTATGGATTTTCAAATAAAGACTTGAAAGATCATAATACTTTGGTGTTATTATAATATTATATTATAAATAAACATGAAATTCCAAAAGCTTCACATACCTTTTCTTGCCACTGTAAATGTATAAACTCAATCAATATACCAACTTTAAAACCCTGTTTACAAATCTTGTAAATAATTAATGACAATGACTTTTCAGCTAACATTAAGTGACTTTATAAGTGACAGTATAACTGCATTATAAACCCACACGATCCATTTAATCCAACAAAGAGGAGTATTGGCCAACTCTACAAAGAGAGGCTGAGGAGAAAACAGTGCACCTTTTGTTTTCAGGACTCCCTTGCTGGGATCTCCCCCCTCAACAGTCTGCCCATCTCCAGTCAAACGCTCATTCAGAGAGTCAATTTCCCGTCGCACTGTAATGTTAGCACAGTGACAGTTCATCAGTCAGCAAACACCGGTGGTTAATCAACATCTGACGGTCAATGCGGGGAGCCGTGTTAACGTCACTGATTTTCTTCAACAATTACTTACGTTCAATATTTTCGATGTAGAGGTTTTCAAATTCACGTTCAATCTGGCTGAAAAGGTCCAGAAGGTTGTTCCGTACAGAAATGGGCAGCTTGGAGTCCTGGACACACAAAAACCAAAAAAAACCAAAAATCAACAACAACACATTCAATAGTGTAATCAACTTCTCTTCTAATGGTATCAAAATGAACCATTTCTACTGTAAATCACCATTTTTACACGTTTTCTATTATAAAAGACCATCCTTTTAGCTGCTGAAATACAACTGCAGCTAGGTGGGAACTGTCAGAGGGGCTTTTTTCATAAAGACATATACCCCAGACATGACAACGGGACAACAGCCACGCTAATAGCCTAAACATCAAGACTACTTCATCAAAATCCAACCTTCCAGCATGGAAACGATTAACTACTGTACACAGCAAACACATATTTACATACTGATGAACCACTCATTATTTACACACTACTTCAAGACAACGCAAAAGTGACCGACAGATGACATTCAGATGACAAGAATTTGTGCAGAATTACTACGACTTACAAACTAACTACCAACAACCAGTTTCAGACCAGTCCAGCACCAGTGCCTGACTTACCTCCATGATGGATTCACATCAGATGACCACCAGTCTACACCAGCCAAGGGTAAAAGGCTGTCAGGGAAACAATGGATAGTAAAGGCTGTGTCTGACAGCTCGTCTGGAGAGCTGCTTGTGTGGTGTTTTTTTTGGTCATTTGACAGACGAGGGAACCAAACCCTCGCCTGTCACTCGTCCTCCCAACAGTCAACCGCAGTGATGTCAAGCACCCGACCGCTCTTGTCACACCCACTTGTCCACACACTTTGTAACTCGGCAAACACCCGTCAGTCTTTGTTGTTTTTCACAGAATAAGCAGCAATTTAGCGTAAATCGTGTGTGTATGTTATGATATAATGATGCTGCATGAGGCAGGTGGACTCCATTGAGGACAGAATGGGGACATAAACAGAGGGGCCCATACTGGCAGCATGAAAAGGGCCCGTTGAAAAGACTAATCAGACCTGGACAAGCGGGGCATATTAAAACTTGATGAGACAACAGGTCGGTGCAAACCGAGCTCTAGTTTGAGTGGATGGTAATTCGATGACACTGTCAAGAAGAGAAAGTAAACAGCTCCAGACAACAAAGACAAATCAAGTCTTGATATTTTAAACTCCCAAAAATGCTACAGATGGTATTATTTCTTCCCTGTATGTAGATAAAAAGGAAGTTTATTGTTACTGATTTGTTGCTATTTTGTTTTACATCCTATATTCCCTCCTGAACTTGAAAACCTTTTTGCATATACACTGAATATTATTCTATTGCACTTCTGATATCAATCCACATCTGTACTACGTATCATTACATGGCATTGTCAGTACTGTCTGTACTGTCAAACTCCAGTCGTTTGACTGTTTTCCACTACAGTGATATCACACACACGTTTCTTTTCAGAAGGGCTGAACATCTTGTCGGAACATCAGCCAGAAGCTACTTTTACGCTGATAATGTATCGAAACAGTGATCAAACAATCTCCGCTGTCCATTTGTCCATAATCCAAATGATCCTATAGTCCAATAATGAGACGTATTTACTTCAAGGGCTGTTTTTTACTTGGTGTGGGAGCCATTTGTCTAAAGAAAAAGTTTTGAACTTTTAACCATGAAAACCAAAAGGCCATAGCAGCAGCATGGGTTTTGGTGTAGGCGGAAGGGGAAAACGTAACATCCAAACAAATGTCCAACTTTAAGAAAAAAAATCCCAAAAAACACATTTATTCAAAAAAAGCAAATCTAAACACTAACCAAACAACTACTAAATTAAATACCTATCAATGACAAATAGCTATTGAAAGGAATTTCTTTACATTCTGTACTCCTGTACTTTTATATGCATGCTTACATGGAATATTATTCAATTGCGCTAGTGTCGACATTTTTATGTATCACGTATCATTATATGTTACTACTATACAATAAGCCCCTTGTTTCTCCTCAGATATAAAGACAATGCGGCAACAGCTCAAACCTTTTAAAGTAACACACATCTGAGAGATCAATAAAGTCATTCGACGGCCAACTCCCAAAGGTTAACAACCAGGATGTTCTTGATCAAACAGTAAAGCCCTTTTATTATTTTAGCAAGTCTCAAAGTTTGCATTTGGAAAAAAACCTGCCCAAGCAAATGTTGGTAGAAATAAACTCATAACTGTTTTTATATCACTATTCCAGGGCCTTAGAGAGAACAAAGAGGGCATTAAAACTTAAACACATTATAAGCTGGTTTAATCCATAATAACATACTGCAGCTACCGAACAAACACAACTTTCTTACAAGAGGAAACAAATACACTGTAAGATAGATCTTTCTATGTTGCAATACCACTTAAAAAATATAAGCAATGCTGCTGAACCTGCTGGTACTGTACGAACAATCAACAGCCTCAAACCACAACTGAAACTCAAAATGATTATTTAACAAGATCGGACACATGTGAATATTAATCAGACTGTTATACAAGCCTTATATTATTTCTCCGAGATTCATGTCAGAAGCCCATGGTGTTTGAATGTGTGTGTGAGGGTTAAAAAAAATTAAATAAAAATGTGTGTGTGTTCCTCACCTGTCCCTCCAGCATGTCTCCTCTTAGGATGCCTAGCGGCCTCTCCTCTGTGCTGTTGGTGCGCCGGATAGATAAACTGTGAGCTTTACGCTTCTGTTTGGGGTGACGGCCGGCCAGAGCAGAGCCGCTGCTGCTTCCGCCCTCCCCAGGCATCCCTCCCACCTTGTGAGAGGCCCTGCCCCCTGCTCGGATCTTACCTGAGGATCAGGGCCAAAAAAAAGACCTGGCAGGCTCACGTTCTGGTGTCTCTGCTATCAGCACCTGTATGTAGATATATAGCAAATGTAAATTTTGAGAAAACTTTTT
>BJFM01006457.1:16201-37243 GCA_016586285.1 Arothron firmamentum
TTACTGTTGATACTTCTTTAATAACATTTGGTATTTACTTCTGCTCCTCAAATACCTAGGTGGGCTATGATTTACACTAAAAACCAACCTATTCAACTTGTTATCTTTGTGCGATTCTTTAAAGATTTATATCTGTTTTACCAAACATGTTTTACAGCAGAGGTTTTTTTTAGTTAGTTAGTTTGTTTTTAAAATCATATTCGCGGTAACTGTCGGTGTAAAATTCAAACACCTATCTGGACAAAATACACATGAATTAAAATTATTGTTGGTCATGACTGGCCCAGAAGTGAAGTCCAGTAAAACCAATCTGATAAGGTATCAATCTTTTGTTGATAAACTGTTGCCAGAATACGTCAGATTTTATTTTATACCTATATCATAAAGTGCAATTAAGAACTCGCCTTCCCACACGCTTCCCGTTCAATAATCACAGCAACAAATTAAGGTTACGAACCAAGCTTGCACACGTAATACTTCATAATTCAGTGATTCGTGACGCAATAGCAACACATTTTATGGCGTGAAATGCAACAATCACTCACCGCTACTAAGTCACAGTGGAACTGATACTTGTTTGGGAATAAAAACCGTAATCGCAAATGTTAAATGCTAGCACAAGCTAGCTTACATAGCTCACCGCTTTTAGCGCATTTACATTTGTCGTTTACAGCCTTTCGTGGTCCTTGTGAAAGAATGACCTTGTCAGAGTTTTAACTTTCAAGAAAATGCCTGCATATGGCCTTAAAAATGTACACCAGTATCCATGAAAGGTCCCGAATATTCTAAAATTTGACACATCACTTATTTTGTTCGTGCACCTACTTCCGCATCACATGGTTTGTGTTTGCGATTTGACATCCAATAGGCTGTCACGTGGATATTGACGCAACCAATTGAATCCTGTGACTAGAGTAGAAGGGAGGTAAAGTTTGGTTGATACGAGGATCCGAATAGCTCAGACTTAAAATACGTTCAATAACGCGGCTTATTTGCCTGAAACACAACATAATTGTTTGGTAAGTAGAGTGAAAGTTTCATCGATTTGTCTGTATGCTCTATACAACATAAACAGGTCGTACTTAAGTCCAGTTGACAGGCCAGGGTGGCGCGGGTTGTGCTTTGCGGTGGTCTGATGGCGTGTGCCTGGCCGGTGTTTACCGCAAAACAGGTAATGGATCTAGTGGAACGGGACGGAAATCCTATTATTTCACCGCTGAACGCCACTGCGGAACTGGAAAAAATACAAAAGCCTAAGTGATCATACAAAGGTCAAATATTCTGTATATATTTAAATATGTATATATTATACATTTATGGATTTAGTTGGGAAAAGTTCTTTATTCGAAAGTTGCTATGGAAGCCTAAAACCAGGACATTTTACCAATGCAAAGACGGAATATATAGTAAACCAATTAATATTAAATGAGGGAACGTCAAAATGTCAATTTATTCTAATCATGTCTGTTAACTGCCAGTTGAGTTATTTCGAATTTGTGTCATAATAAACCCATGAGGGGACGCGTTGTGGGCGTATCTTCCTATCCGGACTCGGTGAAATCCAGCTCGGGTTTTTCGACCATCCGCTCTGTCTTTTCCTGTGATTGGTTTTGTGTTGTGGTCAGGCGATGGCGCGGCATCTGTGGGCGGCGCTGCGGATGCTGCGCTGCGGAGCTAAAGGTGCACAAACACCGAACATACTGAGGCGACCGGGCTGGTGCATCATCGCCGGCTGTGACAGAGCTGCGTCCAGGTAAGCTGCTCTGAAACTGCCGTCTGTCTCAGTGGCAGCTTAGAGTCACGTCGGAGATAAGCTCCATTTACAAATGTCGGCTAATATACCTATAACTGAGCTAAAATAGCGTAATACGCTCAACAAAGAACTCTGTAAACAAAAATGAATTAGATTTAATTTAAAAAGTTAGGTTAATGACGTAGCTTTGCTCGTAGCTTTGCTCGTGTTTTACACGTTTTCAAGATGGCTGCTGAAAGCTTGAGTATAATCTTACTTTGTAAACACTAGGGCGCTGTTATCTGCAGTTCTTCACTAGAAATAGACAAGACAAGTTACCGTAATAACGGGGATCTTTGGGTTTCTTTCATTTGAGAGCAGCTCTAACTTATATTTTTAGGATTTTGTAGCATTTAGATATTAAACAGTGTTTAATTTGCGCTGTTCGATTGCTGTTAGGTGCAGCATTACATTTACAGCTTTTTTTTTGTTTTATTGCTTTGTAATGTTGTATAATGTAGCTGTCATGTCAGAAATACACTTAATATAGGCTTATTATGTTAATTCTTTTATTTATTAAACTTGTTTTCCTACAGCATACTTTGAAATGGGACTATAATTGGCAGACACCTTCAATATATACAATGATGACCACACAATTATAACGTCAGTACCTTTTACAAATGGTCTGTTGTGTTTGCAGTGAGGTGAGACAGAGTCAGTCCACGTTCAGAATGCCTGAGATAAACACCGAACACCTGGACGAGAAGCAGGTGCAGCTTCTGTCGGAGATGTGCATCCTCATCGACCAAAATGATCACAAGACTGGAGCAGACACCAAGAAGAACTGCCACCTTAACTCCAACATCGACAAAGGTTTCCCACTCTCCTCTCTCATCTTTACACGTGTGTGTGTGTGTGTGTTTCTCTCAGGTTGTTTTCTTGACTGGGAACTTGTTTTACCAGGTTTGTTACACAGAGCCTTCAGCGTCTTTATTTTCAACAGCGAGGAGAAGCTGCTCCTACAACAGAGGTCTGATGCCAAAATCACCTTTCCAGGTCAGTGACAAATCCTGAACCCTCCCAGATTTGCAACAGCCTGAAATAGTGCTGAGGTCTCATGTGTCTGACCTGACGAGATAACGTGATGTAGATGTTGTGAAGCTCAACACCTTGTGTGTGTGTGTGTGTGTGTGGGTGTGGGTGCGTGTGCGTGTAGGGTGCTTCACAAACACGTGCTGCAGTCATCCTTTACACACCGACAGAGAGCTGGAGGAGAAAGACGCAATCGGAGTGAGGAGGGCCGCTCAGAGGAGGCTTGAAGCCGAGCTCGGCATCCCCGTGGAACAGGTGAGCCTGTGGGCAACTAAGGGCGCCTTTAATGCTTAATAAGATCACTGTACAGCCTGTCGACCTCTCAGGTGACACCCGATGAAATGACATACCTGACCAGGATCCACTACAAAGCGCAGTCAGACGGCGTGTGGGGTGAACACGAAATCGACTACATCCTCTTTATGCAGAAGGTAAAGACTAACCTACCTACTTGCACACATACATTCATGAATTAAGCATGTGAGTAACGATAATAACAGACAAGTACATTTACTAGAAAACATCAGGGTAAACTGGGTGTATGGTGCAAGGCATTTATTTTTAGATTCTCGGTGACATTGTCTCTTTATCGTTTGTAAGAATGTGGATCTGAATCCTGATCCCAACGAGATCAAAAGCCACTGCTACGTTAGTAAAGAGGAGCTGAAGGAGATGCTGGAGAAAGCCAAGCGTCATGAACTGAAGATCACCCCCTGGTTCAGCCTCATTGCCGAGACCTTCCTCTTTAAATGGTGGGACAACCTACAGAACCTCAAACAGTTCATGGATCACGACCACATCCACCGCATGTGAAAAGCACAAACACTGTCTCCAGACATCTAGTCAGAACTGACACACTTCTGATTTGGAATAACAGAACCACTGGCAAAAGTAGTAAAAGAGTAAGAGTGAGGACAATCGTAGCAGGTTGGTAACAAACGTCAACACGAGAGTTAGATGATTCTTATTTTTCTGACAATTACATGAAATATCAAAGGCAACTCCATACAGGTAATAGAGTATTTTTGTAATATCTAGGCATGTAACGTGCCTAAATTGGAGGGCTGATATGATGTACAGCTAGTCAGTCTGTATACTACCAGAAAAAACAGTCAACAAGCTTTAACTTTCTAGACTCCTACTAAAATAAAGAGTTTGATTATGCTTATTTGTGTGTTTGTCATGTTCTGTATGGGAGAGTTTGGAAATAAATGCAAAATACACATTATCCACAGCCTGTGGAGGTCATACTTAATACACCTCATAACATCACACTTACACATTACATCACCTTAATATAGGCTAGTCCAGCAACACTTAATGTCCGGAGCATTTCAAAAGATAAAACATGATTTTAAGAGATGAGTTTTTGAGAATATGCAACAGCAAAACAATTGAACATCTTAAGTTGTGACTTCAGTCAACAGCTTCGTCAATGCGCCACGTAACGTTATTTACATTAGAAATTGCAGATGTTCAGAAGTTTAGATTTTTTTCAGTATTTTGTCCACTTATTTCGTTTTCACTGATTTATAAAATGACAAATACATATTAAAAATGAAATGCTTGTACTCACCAACACGGATCTCCTCCACAGCTCCCCTGCTTATTTGAAAACAAAGCTAGCTAGCTAGCTAGCTAGCTAGCGTCGGGGTTGGCCGATCTCTTCTCACAAGGTCCAGCTTTTCATGAAAGGTCCGTCATGAAAATGGCGTGGCTAGTGTATCCGCAACCAAATCTATATCTTCTCCTTCAGCCATTTTGGGTAATAAAATAAAGCGATAGCTGCCGGTAGCTGGATTTCCAAGTTTAGCTCAGAGCTAAGTCCAAGTGCCGACTCTCGCGAGTGTGCTTATCCAATCACAGCACACCTACAGTCCAGTTCAGCGTAAAACCTTCCGGCTTGCCATGGTGTCGCAGTCTCGAGAACTGGAAACAGCACCACCAGGTGGATATAATACGACATGACCAGAACGACTATGAAGAATAATTATAAGTATTTACCAAAAAAATAAAAAATAAAAACAAATAACCTTTTTTGAGTATATTTGGGCCAGCAGAGAAGGCCCTGACGACCTGCTACTGTCCACAGGCATCCATAAGAATGGACATATTTGACCACATATTCAGCTTTTAACTTTGGGTCCAGCAGGTGGCAGCAAAACCCAACATGAGACCAAGACTGAAGGTTCCAAGGATGGACTGACCTGACACTTCAAATTAGTTTTATTCTTGATTTCTATCCCACACACGGACAGAAACAAAACAATTTCTTCCAAGGTTGTTCTACTAACCCAAACATAGGACATCAAAGCACGCTTAGATAAGCTTTACCTTTGTATTTCACGTACAATGCAAATATATGTAGCTGAGCCATCAGTAATAATATAGCATATTTCTTTTCACAGTACAACAGCACACAAAAATTACAAATATAACTATGTAGTAATTTCTTTATTTTTTAAAAACACATATTGTAAGTACAATAGATTCCAATAACATTTAAAACAAATATGTACTGAGGTGGTTTCATGGACAATAATGAATATACTGTTCTACTATAAGGTAATACCCGTCTTACTGGAAGAAACAGGTGTACCGCTGACTGCAAAAGGACTGGGCTACACTAAACTCAAATAGTGTAAAGCCAAGGAGTAATTAGAGTCACACAGTACAACTAAATCTACCATTAAAATATTATTGTTGCAATTGTAAGATGAATACTTTTGTTGTGAAATAAAAACTTTGGCTTTACACAGGGAAAACCCACTGAGTTTGGAATTTCTGCACAGAAAGGTGTGCAACAATGAGCCACAGCAGCAACTACAAAGCTAAAATATGTATATTAACATAATTTTGCTATTAGAGTGCACTTATTTCCATAAAGTTGTAAACCTCATTTCCAAAGATACTAAAGATTATTTCCTGCATTCCATTCCCTTAGAATGGAAAGATGGATTGTGAATGTCACTCTAAGCGATTAAAAAAGTAAATTAATAAAAGCATGCGTCATATTTCTAGGTGGTATCGGAGCAAGCGGGATAGATAAGGCTATGATCTGCTGCTGCAGGGTTCCTGCCCTCTTCTGTGGACTATCAGATTGTTCCTGCAGTGTTTGGTGCAGGACCGGTAGAGTTTGGTGGGATCAGCTTCATGGTGTTGAAGAAGTCCATCAGCTGAGCGGGCACTTCTGCCAACACGGATTTTGCCAGGGCCTCTGGAGGAGCCTAGCAAGGAGACGGAACATAAGCAGTCATTAAATGCTGCATTTTCAAGGTCATGCTATGTGATGCTTATCTGTAGCTTCATTCAAATGCAGGGAGCTAAAGGAGAAGTAAGAAGTCATAAAGATGAAATCAGGAAAACTCCACCCTTTGATTTTCACTTTCTTGCTGTGGTCAGTGTGAGCAAACACACACTCATTTCCTGTTTTAATCCATGATTTGCTGACTTGACTATGAAAACCCTTAACCCTGACAGCAAAGTGTGTTTTGTCATTAGACTGCCGTGAGATGGTGTGGATACAACCCATTTAAACACATTTAAAGCTGGAAAGGTTCTGATTCATCCATTCACATCTCAGCAGCGCTGCCTGGAAAACAGCAAGGAGGGGGTAGCAGGAATGTGGACATCACTTCATGGGTCGCTAAGTAACAATGAGGAGAGGAATTCTCCATTTCTGTGGGGCCAACGTGCCCTGAGGTGAAGATTACAGCCTGCAGCATAGAGCCCAGAGCCAGAGTGGAGTTTCCCTTGAATGTTAAAGTTCACCAGCATGTCACATCCCCTCAATGTGCTGCACTGATGATGGAGGAAGAGGTGAACTGTAATTGGTAACAGTCACGACAGGTGATGGGGTCATGCAGTGAGCAGGATTATTGCATGTTGATGGGGTTTAGAACTCAAAATAGCTGGGGTACCCCTATGAAGGACTGGGATCGTTGGGAGGCTTCAGTTTGAATAAATTGAAGAATGAGGCCACTTGTTGAGGTAATTCAGCCAATACGTTCTGAGCAAGAGCCTGGGCGGGTGCCTGAAAAGACATGAATAAACAAGGCACACACGTCAGCTCTGTGAGCTGGGCGGGGAATCCCAGGGTTGGGACGCGCGCGCTGGTGAGTGTGCGTGGTGTCGGGAGGTTAAAATGACTCAGTCAAAGATTTTAAAGAAAAGCAGCCTGTTTTTAAGCAGTGAAATGGCTGACGGATGAAACCAGAGAACGCACGCCGTCTTACATTTTTAAACTGCCTGAAAGGTACAAACTGCACGATGTCTCGCATGGCGGCCTCGCCCGCCGTGGAGCGCAGGCGTCCGTCGTCTCCATCCAGGAACTCCATGGCCGTGAAGTCTGCGTTCCCCACCCCGACGATGATGACGGACATGGGCAGACGGGAGGCGTTGACGATGGCGTTACGAGTCTCGTCCATGTCTGTGATGATTCCGTCGGTGATGATGAGGAGGACAAAGTATTGCTTTGGAGACGGAGAAACAGACAGAAGAGCAATCATTAAACCAGTCTGCACTGTTCTAAGAAGCATGCTTCTTATCACTGAGCGGTTGTGATAATCCAATCACATTTTATTTGCTTCTTCTACAACCAGTTCTGGTTACAATGGTAATTATCCAACAACTATTAGAGTATTAGGAGACTCTCCAGGTTTGTTTACTTCTTTTCTACATCTACAAACTGCCCCAAGGTGATTCACACAAACCAAAATACAGTAAATAAGCACGAAAAAAAACACTCACCGATGCAGTGGTCTGCTGGAGAGCCTGTTTGGCGAAGCAGGCTACGTGGTTGATGATGGGAGAGAAGTTGGTGGGCCCGTAGAGCTTAATCTGGGGCAGACACACTCGGTATGCCTCCACGACACCTTCAATGCCTACACACACACACACACACACACAAGCACACTTTCAACAACCCGTGCCGTGTCGCCAGAAGTGCGGAGAAATGAACATGTACCTGCACAAAAGGGGTTGGAGGGGACAAAATTAAGAGGAAACTCGTGGGAAACCTGAGAGGAAAGTTGACAGATGGATTGAGGTTCCATCCCAAAATGAGTCTCCGGAATGCTGCATTTAAAGAAGCTTGTATTAAACCTGACCTGCCACGAAGGAGGGATCTGAGCTCCAAATCCAAACGCAGGAAACATCTTGTCACTACATCAGAGGGACGACACCCGTACGTAAACAAGCCAGCTTTCTCCGCTTCTATTGTTGCTTGATTTCTCACGCGCACCTGTCATAGTCCTGGATGACATTGCCTACCGACCAGATAGCAGACAGGTACTCATTGACCCCCTGAGGGCTGATGTAGTGCAGAGACTGAGGCGATCTGGGATCTCCGTTGGACCCTGTGAAGTCAATGGCCACCTGGTGACGCGTTGGGAAAGGCGGCAGACATGAAGCGCGGTTGAGAAAAGACCACAGGAAAGATAAACAGAGAAGCTGAAGACTCACCGTAAAGTTGATCTGGCAGCCTCCCATGATGTAATCTAAAAAGGTGTACTCCTTTGCCACCTACGGGGGTAAAAACCAGTCTTTCTGACTGAGCTGGGAGAAGGAAAAGCATCTTTCGCCTTCAGAGAAACAGGAACACCCCACCTGGCAGGACTTTACGCTGACAACTCCAGAGTTCTTGTAGCCTTTCTTCTTCTGCTTCTTTTTGCTGTTGATGCACTCAAACTCTGCCTGAGTACAGAAGAAAGACGGGTTAAAAACGACAGAAATAACTCCCAGACTAAAGGGAAAGACTTCAACATGGCCGATTAAAAGTAAAATGAGAATGTTGGGGCTGTGAAATGGAGATTTAAGAGTAAGAGACCGTAGAGATTCATACCGGCGATGTTCGTGAAGCCTCTTTGAGCCGCGTCATTGTGGTCTCAAATGTTCCGATAAGATCATGTGAGCCGTCGTTGTCGTAGTCGTAACACTCAACCTGGACATGGAAAGAAAAACAGTGTGACAACAGAGTATTTAATCCCTCCCACCAAAAATGTGAACACAATTAAAGGGTCAGTTCGCTCTGTGAGCTTGCAAACATTTCAAATTGATCATTCAATTTCAAATCATTCATTTCAAATCAATCATTTGCATGGAAGAGTCAATATTTGTTGTTGTTTTTTGAGTGAACTGAATCTTTAAGTTCATGTCAATCTAGAGGAGAAGACAACAGCAGAAGCAAAACCATGCGTGTGAAATTCAGACAACTCTTTCTACTACGAGTAAAACCAAACAGACGCAGAGGGTGAAATGACTCCAAGCTAAGCAGATGTCGTGTCACACCAATGTGATTCTGCTGCGGAGATCCAGCAGGATGGAGCCGGAGGGCCGCGCGGCTTCTACATTTCCTCCCATTTACTTCATTCATACACTTCACCCACGGAGGAACACGAGGAAACGATGCAGTGAGAAACTCACTTGTACGGTACAGATGGAAACACCCTCCGTCCTGACACGACGGCTTCGGAAATTAAAAAAAACACGCATCGTCAAGAAAACATAAAACCACCCGGCTCGGTTGACACGTTTGCGCCCAAGACCACTGTTAGCTCTGAAAACATACGTTTACGCTTGGGAAGTGAAATTAAACCACAAGAAGCAAAGCAATGGCTGATGCAAGAGACAGGTTGATGCCTCTTTGTGACATTTGTCTGTTCAAACAAGTGCAGTGCAGGTTGGCAAGTTAAAAAAAGAAAAAAAAAAGAAAAAAAAAGAAGAAAAGCAACAATGATTGCAGACCTTTATGGGTTTGTCCATGTCTCCTCCACACAGGGACTGCAGGGGGATTCGAAAGGGTCTCCAGGTGGGATTCAAGTTGTTCTTCACCACCTGACAACAAAATCAAAGGAAACCCGCATGCGTAAAACTGCAGAACCCGATGTAATTGTCATTGAAAATATAAGAAGACACGCAATAACTTTGTTATTGAAGCAGATTTTTGCGGAGAAAACTTGACTGGAGGGAATTCAATCATCACGCTGATGAGGAAAACCTTCCAAAGCTGAAGAGGCGCTGGCAGAGTTTACCTCTGTCCTGTGAGCCAGCTGCCATCCAGTTGCTGTCTGCTTGAAGAATTCCAGATACGGATCAGACTTCCCAAAAAAATCCTGGAAATGAGAAGCTTGCCAATGAATATCACGGATATCTCAGAAAGTGCTCCCAAATAAACCACCCATACCTTGTTATCCAATTTCCTTGCTTCAACCTCAAAATTCGCCACCCTGTTATCTTTTATTTCTTCCGCACAGATCTAAAGTAGGAAACAGGAACGGCTATAACAATGGTAAAACACTGTGGCGGCACTTCTCTTTTGTTCTCTGACACTCACAGTGATGGTTCCTTTTCCTGCGGGTGATTTGCTCTTCAGCATTAGTGGTCGGGTCAGTTTTTTGCTTGACACAATCTGCAATTAAAAGAGAGTAAAATGTCCTGAGCACAAGATCTCTGCGTCTCTACGCGACAAGAGCCGAAGCCGAAACAAGGAGGCAAAGTGAACATCTGGGATCAGATTACACCCAGAGACAACACAGCAACGGGTTATCAGGCGGGTTTAATCTTCATTTGCAACATGCTGGTGTTATTTCACTTTTTCCTTTGCAAGTTATAATAATTGCAGGAAAGGTGGGAAACAAAACGCTTTGGTTGATGGTAAGCACAGGAGCTCGAGGCGAGAGAAGCCCTTACCTGGCCCAGCGTACACTCCAACTCTCCGAGGAAGTCATCATCGCTGAGATCAATGGTTTTGTTGTCAATGTCATAAATTCCAAATTTTAACTTCTGCACCATTTCAAAGTAGTAATCAACGAGAAACTTCTTTGCAAACTTGGGGCTGAGGCAATTCTGGATCTTCTCGGTGCGTCCGAGCTGTTGAGAAACATGCAACTGCTTTCAGCTTTACTGCCAGTACAACAGCCTGCTGTGACCAGGGATGCAATCAGAAGTGAGAAAACAGGAGTATGGCCCAACACTTCACTGCTTTACACAACATTTTTGAAACATGGAGTTAATGATTAACACAAGAGTTTCTACTGAAATCTACTGAAATCTAAGGAACGATCAATGTCATGACTCCCACCTCGGTGAAAGTCATAACAGCATTTACCCTCTTAAGTGTTCTTCTTACCTACTCCTAGCAGTACATTCCAAATCTACATCTAACTAGTGTTTAGGAGCCTTACCGCTCCAACAGGTAACCGACTGACCTCATACCACTTGGAGTCAGAGCTGTTCATTAAAAGGACACACAGGGGGTCAGACTTGGAGCCGATGTCTCTGTCCAGGAGGTTGTCGCAGGAAACTGTGAGCTCCACCTTGGTTACACACTGAGCAGCCATAGCTGACTGTCTGGAGAGACAAAAGTGCGTGAAAACTGTCCCAGGACGCACAGACACTATGACAGATACACATACAGTTGCTATGTAAACGTGGATATGCAATGCGGCACCTTTTGAGGCACGAATTAAAGGCTAATAACAGAATAGTAAGTGTATAACATTGATAACAACCGCAGTCACTTGGAGGATTAACATAAGTTGCGTATATAGAGAGAAAACAATCAAATGCAGTGATTCGGTAACTTCCGCAAATGCACAGGAAAGTGAAAGCTGATGCGTGGACTGTCAACATCAGTCTTGAAAATGCAAGCGAAAAAGTATATTTATAATAATCTCAAGATAGACGGAGGAACAGCTAATGCTAGCATGCTAGCAAGTGCGCTAATGGTTTGCGTTGGCAAACACATGCGTACAAACATCCTAATCAAAGTTTACGTTTAACGTACACTTACCAGACTGACAAGCGAGATACAGAGCACTAGGGAATGAAAATACCAGGAGGATTAATGACGGAGAGCCTCTTCTTCTGATGTATCGCTCCTTTCTACGCGAAAAGGAAAGCGACTCTAGCCACGCCCACCAGCGACCGGATCAATCCGATTACGGGACACAATATAAAGTTTTGCACCTACTTTTACAGCTTTTTTATTTTAAATACTTTATGTAAAACGAGTAAATTGCTCGCCTCTTACCCGTAAATGTCACCGGGAAATGTGAGTTAAATATTAAATAATTTTTCCGTTACCTTTACCATGAGTCACCTGATGACGTAACGAGATTCCATGATCCAAGACCTGGAGTCCTGGGAAGTTTGAGGGTGTGGTGGGTCGAAGTGTCCCGACACACACCCAGCTGATTTACAAACTGTCAAAATGATGATTTGTGATTGATCCTTCTTTAATAGGTGTATTATTTTTCCCTTAATGGTAATTTAAAATCACACACTTCTGTGTGAGAAGGTCACAAACGAAACGAACGAAGCAGTTATAAAATATATTTAAACAACACTGCAGATATTACAATTAAAAAAACATTTTACACAATCAGTGCAAGTAATGACACAAATTACATCTTGAATAAGTGATGTTACAGGCTATTTTCACAAGCTATTACTTACTAAATGCTGTTACTCTGTGGTAAATATACAGTCTATGATCAGGACTTAAAGTATGTCAAACATATAAACAACTACTGGACATAAAATGTTAAACAGAACAAGATATAAAAAAGCAGCTATAATTTTTCTAATTTTAGTAAGATTTGAAATCGGTAAGCCACTGATTAAAAGTCCACTGAAAGTATGTGGACCAATACTGTAAACATGACTGTAAAGGTATGATATATCCATATCGTATTATCTGGAAAAGATAATACTTCCTTAAAAGACAAGATAAATGGAAAAGTTGGTGTTTTAGCCCTTTGTGAAGATATTGTGACGAAAAAAGCTAGGTAACCAAATTGGGAATTTATATAGATTAACAATGTCTGCACTTAAGATAAAGTTAGATTTAAATTAAATATTTCTGATCAACGCTTTTGATTATCAGTATATTATGCCTTTTTTTGTGTTAATATTTAAAATTATATTCATCATTGTCCCAGAAGACTTAAGAGGGGGACAGACTTAGATGGTGAAAACTATAAATCCCTGGGGGGTGCAGATGCTGGGGAGTCGCTGGCAGCTGTGGCCCCCTGGGGTGGCTTCAACCTCATGGTGTTAAAGAAGCTCGTCACCTGGCCGGGGACCTCAGCTAAGACGCTCTGAGCCAGCAATTCTGGAGGGGCCTGAGGAGAAGAAAGAGATGCTCTGATCAGAAGGTTCCAGTAAACAGTTAACTCATTAGTAGTTAGTTAGTTAGTAGAAGTTTTTTAGACGGACTGAATATTCAGGACATTCACGCTTTTTGTACAACTGAGTAATGTTGCAGCACCAACAGTGGCAACACCTAATATTTCCTCATGTAGCAGTTCTACAGCAACTCTTCCTCTACAATGAGCTTCACACTCTTCCTAGACTGTGTTAGTTTCCATGGCAGCAGCTAAGTTGCTGAACGATTAATCTGACAATGTCGGATGGATAAATCTGGGTTAGGTGGAGGGCAAAGAGGCTACAGGTGTTCCTACGTTTCTAGGATGCACTGGGCTCGCTGGGGGGTTTCAGACGGAATGTACTGAAGAACGAGGTCACTTGGTCAGGCAGCTCTGCTAGAACGCTTTGGGCAAGGGCAGCAGCGCCCGCCTGAAATAAGACGTTCAAACAGGGACATTGTTCTAAAATGAGAAATAACTCTGGGTGGGTGGGTGGGTGGTCCACAGAGACTGGCTTTGAGGTCAGAACTCACATTTTGGAACTGCCTGAAGGGTACAAACTGCACAATGTCCCTCATGGCTTGCTGGCCTGTAGCAGAGCGTAAAATTCCGTCGTCTCCATCCAGGAACTCCATGGCGGTGAAGTCAGCCCCGCCCACTCCGACGATGATGATGGACATGGGCAGACGGGAGGCGTTGACGATGGCGCTGCGGGTCTCGTCCATGTCTGTGATGACTCCATCAGTGATGATGAGGAGAACAAAGTAATTCTGTGAGGGACGACATGACGTGCTCAATCAGCCTCGGTGTTCCTTGGTTAAATTAGCAAACAAGTTCCGCTCTCTGCACTCACGGAGGCAGTTTGTTGATGAACGGCTTGTCCACCAAACTGAGCCACATGGTTGATGATCGGGGAGAAGTTGGTCGGGCCGTAAAGCTTCACCTGGGGCAGACACTGCTGGTAGGCCTGGATCACACCTTCAATGCCTGAATAACACAGAGGCAGGGATCATTAACGCAACTGGAACACATTCAACAAAACAAAAACATGGCAAACTCAAATTTTGAGGATAATTAAGGATAATTAATGAAACAAACACAGACAAAAATAACATTTTTGGCTGCAAAAGACTGAAAGAACTCAGAACAGTTCATGAGGGGACTCCCTCTTTTTCTAATGTGGTGCCACTGAAGATTATTTTTTTAAATATTACTTTCATAGTTAATACCTTTGTGGGTTTTAGGCAGTTATTACCTTCACAAAATGGGTTTGACGGGTTGAAGTTGATGGGAAACTCATGGGAGACCTTCAAACACAAACGGCTCCAGGTGAGACGACCCAAGTTGCATCAATCAAAGGTGAATCGTACCGCAAGTTAATGATTCCACGCTCGGGCACCTGCATTCTCGGAGGAATCTGAGCACCAAATCCAAAAGCGGGGAACATCTTGTCACTGAACAAAGAGAGAAAAATAACTGTGAACATTCAGGATTAAACAGAAGGCAACATTTTCTCCGATTCAGTTTGAATCAAACAGAGACGATTTGTGCGGTCAGAATTTTCACCTCTCCTCTACAAACATGCTCATTAGTGCTGAATACTGAATTTTCACAACAGCAGGTGAACAACAAATTGTTTTTTCTGAATAATCACATCTGATTTTACGGAAGCGTATTGCATTCACTTGAAATTACTCCGGAAAACAGAAATAATTACCCCGAAAAACAAACCGAAAAATAAATTACTCAGAATTTTTTATTTTTTTTTTAAGTGAATGCAATACACTTATATAAATAAATAAATTTCTGGTCAAATCAAATCTGTACTTTTCTTACGTGAGCTAGAACAAACCTCCTTACCTGTCGTAGTCTTGGATGACGTTACCCACAGCCCAGATAGCAGCCAGGTATTCGTTAAAGCCCTGCGGGTTGATGTAATGCAGGGAGCTAGGTGACCTGGGATCCCCATTAGACCCAGTGAAATCAATTGCAATCTGATCAGGGATGCAGGGAAAAAAGACATCAGACTAGAGAACGTTTCCTCAGAAATTTCAATCCTCAAAATACACCAAATAAAAACAAAACTACATTACTTACAGTGAAGTTAATCTGGCAGCCACCCATGATAAAATCCAGAAATGTATACTCCTTTACAATCTAAAAAAAACCACAGAAAAACTAATAACATCTTCTTAACTAGTTGAAAGTAAACTCACAGTAACAGATCAACACAGAAAACCTTACCGAGCATTTCTTCACAATGATAACGCCAGAGTTTTTGTATCCTCTCTTCTTCTCTTTCTTCTTTCTATTGATACATTCAAATTCAGCCTGAGAAGAATACACACATGCTGGTTTCAGACATTTACATAGGCTTCACGGCTGTATCTCCAATACGCCACAGAGACAGAAACACTGCAGATATCTTGGTTGGAGAAAACCTCATCTGTGCTTTAGACCTAGAAAATGCAGAAATGGAAGGAGAAACAGGACGGTTTAAGTTCTGTCGTGTGCATCTTACCGCATATGTTTTTGATGCCTGCTGAATCTGGACCAGAGTGGTCTCAAAACATCCAATGAAATCGTGAGAGCCACTGTTGTTGTAGTCAAAACAATCCACCTGGAAATAAGATAGTCAGGCAATTATCAATTAATATATATTCAACACACACACACACACATATACAGACACACACACACACACACACACACACACATACACAAGTTCTGTGAACAGGAAAGTTGCCGCAACTGCGATCCTCTGCGTACCGCTATTGCAAAGACACCCAGTAAAAGACAAAAAGATCTACAGTATGAACAGCATGAGGGGATCACCACACACAGCAGACTAACTGTACCACTACAGTTGGTCTAGAGGATGAAGAGCTTACTAACAGAATCCATCTTAATGGAAAAGAAATCTTTTTGGAAATGAGCCCATTAATGTGTTGACTTACTGATCGGTGAATATCAGCTAATACACAAAAGCCAATATTTTTCGGCATGTTTGGAGGGAAAACTGATGCCCCACTCTCTGTTCACATCCAACAATGAATTCCTTTAAGATAGATGCAGCTGTGTGTAGCATTATGGGCTGTCGTGTGACAGAGACTTGGGTGAGAAAAGCACTCAGGAGGAGACTCTAACTCACTTGCACCCATGGTTGTAGAGCATGTCTTCATTGGGTTAAAAGGATGGAAACAGAAAACAGCAAACATATTCTAACAAACGTGTATTTTTACAGCAGTATTTAACATTCACAAGGTTTCTTCTATTCATCTAATAAAACTTTTACTGCGGATTTCTACAGTAAGAGCAAATTCAAATTTTCATATGATAAAATATATTCACCTTGTTGTAATTCTACCCTTTTAATTCCTTTTTTTAGTGGCTCAAAAACAATTGTTTCAAGCTATCAAGGTTTCAGAAGAAGTAACAAGAACATCCTCATCTGTAAACGATTACAAAGTTCTAAGAATTGGTGATAAAACTATCGATTTCCTTAGATACTTGCCTATGGCTCATGTCATTAAAACCCACAAAGAGCAAAACAACTATGAGCTAAATATTTGCCCCAGCGTAATATTGCTTTAATGAATAGGGTCAAGTTTTCTTTGAAACAGTCACATCTGTGTGTACCTTTATTGGTTTCTCCACATCACCTCCGCACAGTGACTGCAGGGGGATTCTAAATGGCCTCCATGATGGGTTCAGGTTGCTTTTGACCACCTACATGTTGGCAAAGAATAAAAACTATTTGCAAATTAAATATACAAATAACACGACAAACTGATTGCAATGATTTGACATTCATAAATGCACCAACAGTTCAGCTGCAGGATAAAGATTCTAGTATTCCTGTACTATACGTAAAGATCTATCTTAAAATATTCAGAATGAGCATAAAAGGACTGAGTGTGTACAGCTGCACCTCTGTCCTGTGAGCGAGTTGCCATCCTGTTTCAGTCTGTTTGTAGAATTCAAGGAAAGGATCCGACTTCCCAAAGAAATCCTGGGTAAACAGAATAGCAACTCACAACAAAGCCAAGCTCGTCACAGCCGTTATGAAGCATTACACAAGATGAAAATATCCTCTTCCTGCATAAAAACGCTTCAAAATCATGTTTGTTCTTTTATCATCAGCAATGATATCTCACCGCTTAAGATTTCCAAAACCTAAATCAAACCTAACCTAAATTTGATACCTTTTTATCCAGTTTTCGGGCTGCAACTTCAAACTCCACCACCTTGCTGTCAGTTCGTTCCTCAGCACATATCTGCATGAGACAGTGATGAGTTAAAAACAGTGGATGGAACGAGGAGGATGGAGACTAATGAGGGGAAAAAAAAAACAATAAACTATCTTAAATGTCACATCGTGTCTGAAGCAGAACTCACTGTAATGCTCCCCTTCCCTGCCGGACTTCTGTCCTTCAACACCAGTGGCCGTGTTAGTTTCTTAGAAGAAACAATCTGGGCAAAGAAACAACAACAAAATTTTTTTATTACATTTCTAAAACAAATATCAAGGAAGAATTGCCTTAATCCTAATCAGCAAGTCTTAATAATGAAATGGATGGATAACCTGTCCCAAGGTACATTCCAGTTCTCCCAGAAAGTCGGCTTCCTGCAGACTGCAGTTTTCACTGTCGATGTCATACAATTCAAACCTGAGCTTCTGCACCATCTCAAAATAGTAGTCAATGAGAAACGGTTTGGAGAACTTGGGGTCCAAGCAGTTCATGATTTTCTCCGTCCGGCCGACCTGAAAAGATTCGGGTTTCACAGTCATGTCCCTTTATGCAAGCTGGTGTTTGGTTTCACAGCATTCATTTCATATCTTAAAGAAGGATTAAGACAGAGCCTAATTTATTCTGTCCCACTCATGCTCCGCTAACAGCACAGATGAGTGAAAAGGCTGTGAAATCAAACACGCAAGGAAGATCCAGTCCTTATCGAAACATCCGATGTTCATGCACTTCTGCAGCAAAAACACTTTAGTCTTTTTCATCAATATTTCCTGGAACTTTTAATACCAGAAAATGATTCACCTGCATAAAATAAATAAATAAAACAACCTGGTAAATCTGTGTGGTTTCTAACACATCCTAAAGTTCCAGAAAATGTGGCCAAACCAACTGTGACCGTTGTGGTCCTTCAGCTTATTATAATCGGGCTGAAGCTTCCACGACTTTTTCCTCCTTTGTTTTAGTGTGTGCCCTACATTTACCTCACTTTGAATTTGGAGAGGCTGGCATATGTGCGTGCGTGCGTGCGTGCGTGCGTGCGTGCGTGCGAACCCTCTGGGAGCCTGTTAAAAGGCCTGTTTCAGTTCTTCAGGGAGGATGACATTATCTTCCTCCAGCACAAAGCACTTTCTCACAAGGTAATGCAGTGAATCCTCACATGCATTTAACACTCCGGCATAAGATTATATACAGGAGTACAACACCACTTCAAAAAAAGAGCATTTGAAGTTAAATATGTGACACGGCTGCATGTTGGTGCGATTGCACTGCAGCCTCAACGTTTGTGGAAGCTTTTCATAAGTTTGCAGCTTTCTGGCAGTAGTTCTAAATTTTTTGCGTGTCAGCCTACAGTATAGACGTCCGGCTGGGGGACATTTTGAAGTAAAACCTACTACAAGGAGTCTTTGTTATGTGAAAAAACCAGTTTACCTCACACCATTGTGGCCCGGAAGTGTTCATGAGAAGCACACAAAGAGGGTCAGACTTGGAGAAAGTATCCTTATCCAGCAGGTTCTGGCAGGAAACGCTCAGGCATACCTTGGTGACACAGTCAGTGGGCTTTGGCCCTTGGGGCACGAATGACGCCATCACAGCCTGGACAAAGACTGACCAACAAAAAGACAAATAAGTGATCAAACCAACTGCCATTACACCTTTCCAGGTGGTGGGATATTAAAAACAATTCTCTCAGCCCTGTTTAAAGAAAATAAGTCAATAAACATTATTGTTCAAGGATGGTGGATGGGTTGCTGGTTGAGACAGCAGATTATGGACTATGATTCTAGTTAGAGAATCAAAGAAATTGGAGAGCGAGAGAGGTCCATATTTGTCTGGTTAGCAGGATCCAGGATGGGCCCACAGATGGTTTATTTTTTCAGGTTTTATTCACAACTCCGAGGTTGGGCAGGAAACCTAAGGTTGTGTTTACAGAAATGTAAAGAGATAGAAGGAGTAAGATTGAGGTGATATCGGAAATGCTTGGTACAGAGAAGGGCAAAAGACACACTAGTAAAGCTTACACAGGGGCTTAGTGATCCCAGCTCCTTGGCCGGAAGATCAAGGGAGCAGAAAGCCTGCACAACCTTTGATCATCATGTTGCCTTTTAATATTTTTCTTGTGTGAGACCAGCCAAGCACATCCTGACTCCCTACTAAATGCATAAACTCTTCCTTGATTTGTTTAATATCCATTTGAGATGCAGAAATGTCTACCACAGAGGAGCACTTCTTAGCAGCAGACACTGACAGAACCCTGGACCCCAGCCTGTCGGGCTTCCTTACCTAAATGAACAAAAAAACTGACTGCGTTTTCACTTTTCCGGGTGGTGTGATATTACTAAAAATGTAAAAATCCCGGTTATTAAATACAAGCCAAACAAAACATAAATATAACGCTGAAAATACAACAAATGGGCAGGACCACCGCCTTAATTGCTAAATGCAAGTAACAACACTACCATAAGGAGATAGTTACACTTTTTGTAGCACAACGAGCGTTTTTGCGACTTGATACGGAGATCGTTCACTATATTGTGAGGTGGAGAGTCTCCAAAAAGCGGGTATTTTCTCCTTTCTCCTACCTTGGTAGCATTAGCCGTTAGCTGTGTGCTGGTGCCAGAATCGAGCTACGGTGGGCGGGGCATCAGTCCCCGCCCCTCTCTGTCTGCCCGCATTTCTGGTTGTGTTCAATCCCATAATAACCAGTTAGTAGACGTAACTGTTTCTGAATGGGATCACAACGATTCCTGCTCGCTCTCACACCTCATGAATTCACAACCGAACTGTTTACAAATCATATGACCCTGTTTATGACTGTAATGTACATTTTTATACAGGAGTTTTTGGACATGGATCTAAACAGCCTGAGGACCGGTAATGATTTGTCATCTGTAAGATTGTGAATTATTTACTGTTCAGGTCAGATAAAGGTAAAAAGGTTCTCCTTTTATTAATCTCAACAAGCAATTTCTCAAAAGCCAGTAACCTCGATGTATGAGCATTCATCATGGACATACATTAATTCAAAATCTATACACTGTATGCAATAATTCTGCTTTCACATATTCCTCTACATTCAGTTCCTTACAGATCAAACTGGATAACCATGAGCTGCATGAATGAATATGGCTGACTCGCTTAGAAAGTGTGGGGGGGCAGTTGCGTCCCCTGGTGTGCAGTTTGAATATGTACATCAGACAACAACAAAAAAAATAAAAAAAAATTAGAAATTGACAACAATGAACCATCACCAAACTCACTGCGTTCTGGGTTTGTTTTTTTTTCTTTTTCTTCTTTTTTTAAAGCAAAATAGAAAATTAGTAAATGATTTAGGAACACAAATTGAACAAGTGTTAATACAGAACAGACACTGGACGCTATGTCATGCCTGACTGCTGTTTGTGGAAAGAGTGGACCTGCTCAGCATTTCTTTTGCTGCACAGTGCTTGGGCTTTAAATAGTTCTTTCTGGACCAAACAGGCCCCATAGTTTATTTTTAGCACATGTGTTTGAATGCTGAGGGTGTTTGTTATCAGACTGGGCTGATACACACAAAAGTAAACTGCATGAAAACAAATTTGTCATGCATACCAAAGAGGACAAAAACTCATTATCATAAATACTCATTATCCTAAAATTCTACACATTTGTGATAGCTATACTATTTATGCACTGTATCAAATCTAGAATGTAAATCTGGATGGGCACTGATGGCAAAGAAAGAAGCTCTGAGATGATTTGAGTTGGCTCTTAAAAGAGCCTTTGTGTGTGTGTGCATGTGTTTTTTTAGGTGGACAGCTTAAGCTCTCTCTCCGCGGAT